>JAHSUH010001985.1:0-40322 GCA_025388415.1 Cynanchum wilfordii
ACTGAACAGTTTTTTTTTTTTATTAAAAATAGTTATGTGTTCAAATTACACAACCCTTGGAATCAAATAAAATTTGAAAAATATTCTTATTGATTTTAGATATATAAAATCTAAAAGAGGCAAAGAATTGAACTTTACTAATTTAAGGCAGTTATGACCAGACCAGCTCAAAATATCATCCTATATTTAGTTTAATTTATGTTGAACCAATGTTGAATTATGAATATGAATATGAATATGAATGTTGGAATGAATTGAGGAACCTATAGGCGGAAAGGTGATACATTTTTCCATTTCAAGAAACATGAAAGCAAGAACCTTTTCAAGAAAAAAAAAGGAAAGGTTAATTGAAACTTGCAAATTTTCTCACGGTTAAGTTGTGTGCTCAAATCGATTGAGAATCCGAATTTGCTTCACTATGCATATTTGTAATTTGGACAGAAATATCAATCAGAGCATCCAAGATCCTCCTCCCAGTATGCCATTTTTGAAAGAAAAGACATGATTATTATTTTATTTTTTTTTCCCACGATATATCAATTTTGTAAGACATAAGTACCTTCATAGTTACAATGTTGGAGGACTTGAGAAGTTATAAGTATATATAACAAGTAAAAAATTGAGAGAATATATACCTTTGGGGTTGTAATAATGACAACAAAATAGCATCATCAAAATTGAACAGATCATTCCAACAACATTTGCAACTTGAGGAATCATATCAACCTAGAAAGAAAAACGCATGAGTGTCAATTAATGTCAAAAATCATATGAGAATATTATTAATCAGATTGTGCTCACATGGGTATTAGAAGCTATTCTCTATGCTTCCTGGTGTTTGGAAAGTAACTGCAAAATATATGTATGTATATCATATAAAAATAATATCATATAAAAATATATGCTATATGAAATTTTCATTTAGCATTCTTACTAACTCTCCCAATTTAACTCTCACATCATAACAAAAGATGAACAAAAACAGTGAAAACAAATTACTAAATGTAAATGTATTCGTAGAAATAGAGTCTATTTCTTTCTTTATTTTCTTTTATTATTATTATTATTATTATTATTATTATTATTATTATTATTATTATCATTCTTCATTCTTCATTTCAGTAATACTCCTTTTCTTTTTTCTTTTTATTCTGCAAATACAGTAATAATTCGTTAAATAATAGATAGAAATTAAAAACATTAATTGCGTTTAAAATTAATAAATTAACCATTGTTTACTCATTTTCAGAGTTACGAAAGGTTGCAGCAGCGAGGGGGGCATATCCTTTCCCTCTTCTTCCTCTTCTCATCTCCTGCTTCTCCCATTCCCACTACATCTTCGTGCAAATTTTTTAACAACCTTGGTAGACTACCTTCAGGATTGTCTACAATGTTTTGATTTGGAGGATTAGGAGGGTTCGGAGGTTGATGTTCAGGTTCAGGGTTAATTTCAATAACATGATCAGCTGGTGCATCTGGAGCTGGATCTGCCATTATTGTAGTGTTAACTTGCAGCAGCAGAACAAGAACAATTTGCAGCGGAAGAAGAAAAAGAATTACTATAGATTTTAAATGTTAATATACTTTCATGACTCTACCATTCATATATAAGTGGGGGGAATTCAAAATCATCTCACGTTAAATCTATTTCTAAACTGATATGTGTACTCACACATCTAATATGTTTTATATATACATATATATTTATTAGTCATACAAGTTTGAACGTAATATATAGAATGTGAAAGTTGTTTCCTTGTCATATATATATATATATGTGTGTATATTTCGCATTCTAATTAACTAGAAATTAATTTATTCTATCCGATAATAAATAATGATACGAACGGGTGTGTTGTCAAGTGCAGGAGTGAATGATGTAGAGATTAAGTATGAGTAACAACATGTATTGCATAATATGTGTATATATTGATTAATTATATATATCTTCGTAATATATAATTTAAAATATAAGTAATTTTGATATTTTAATTAAAGTGTTGTTATATATATACAATATATGACAGATGAAAATATTTGTGTAGATGAATTGATTAAAGTGTTATGGGAAAAAACCCAGATATGATATTAGGTATAATGTATTGAGAAATAAATCTTTTTGGGAGAAAGGTGATCTATGTTTTTTCCTTTTCTTTTTCTCTTTTATTTTTATTTTTTATTTTTTATTTTTATGTTTAAAGTTTTATGTAATATAATTATTGAATAATAATCTTTCTATTATTATTATTATTTACCTTATTTAAAAATGAAGTTTTCAGGTGACAATTGTAATTTTTTAATTCCCAATATATATTCAATATAAATATATATATATATATAAATTAAATAAATAGACTTAAATGTAACTATTTTTATTTCTAAAATCTTGGAATCTTCAAATTCCTTTTTTTTTTTTTCTTTTTAAGAAAGAAGAGTTTTATTCCCTTTTCAATTCATGGAAACATTTGAAACTCTGCAAAAAATTGTCTTTAAGACCATGTTTGGATGCTTCTAAAACAAAAATATATCACTGTTTCCTCCAAAACTAACCTATAATAAGAACAGAGTAATAAGAAATTCTCTCTCTAAGATGAGCTCTCGGACCTCTCTTGAACAATCGTTGACACCGGAAGAAGCCGATCGGCTTCGCCGTAGTGTCAAAAAACACAAGCGAGATGAAGACGAGCTTACGACACCAGGGAATCCGAATGGAACATGTGATGCTAGAGCCGATACGTCTACTGCATGGAAGGATGTCTCCTTTGCGAAGTGGTGAATGGTAGGAGATCGCGTCTTCCCATCTATTGGGGAGAGGGGGAAGAAGATTTATTGGATGACTGGGGGTTGACAGATATCCTTCAAAACCAGGATATAGTTGAGGAGGGGGAACTATGTCCGGTTGTGGACATATCCTGGGACAGCTACAAGGAATCTTGGCAAATGTGGCGTCGTGCTTTGGTGGTGAGGGTTTTGGGCAAAGCCTTTAGTTACAAGGTACTGGAACCTCGACTCAAACGACTGTGGAATCTGGAAAATGGGTGTGAACTCATTGACATAGACAAAGGCTATATGGTAGTCCGATTCTACTCTCAAATGGATTATTTAAAGGTTCTAAATGGTGGACCATGGTCGGTGCTTGGGGCATTACATAACCTTGTCCAAATGGAGACCCAATTTCAAACCAGGAGTCACTGGTATTCATACAACGCTGGTATGGTTGCGGTTTCCAAGACTTCCTTTGGAGCTATTTGAGGAAAGACACCTTCTTAGCATTGGAAATGCAGTGGGAAAGGCTATTAGGGTGGATCCGATTACGGCCGAGATGATCAAAGGAAGGTTTGCTAGAGTTTGCGTGGAACTTAATCTGGATGGAATCCTACCTCCAAATGTGTTAGTGTGGGGCGGAAAGCAATCAATTGAATATGAGGGGTTGCACCATATTTGTTTCCAGTGTGGGAAATATGGGCATAAAAAAGAACAATGCCCTCAATCTCGGAAAACAAATGAGGGGGAGGAACAGGAGCATGCCAAGTCCCAACCGAAAGTTATGGGAAGTACAGCTGCACAACCGTTTGGGCCGTGGATGCTTCCGGCTCATGTGCGCCGGAAACAACAACTCATGCAAGGCTAGAATGAACCGTCGGGCCATGCCTTCGGAAGAGAATAGGCGTTTGAATATACAGATAGAGAAGCAAGTACGGGCCGACAAACAGGTGCACCCGGGTGCGGACGGGTCATCAAAATTCATTTTTGGAGCACAAAGCGGGAACCGAGGAAAGGAAGGCATGTCGGCGAAAAGGGGGGAAACATCGGGGAATGTAAGCACCGCAGTTATCGGCGTAAGGTCAAAGTTCGCTGTACTTGCCGAGAATGATGATGGGAATGTGTCCGACGAAATTGCTATTTTGAAAGAAAAAATTAAGGAGCTCTCGGGTAGTAGGAATATGGGTGGGCATGAAAAGGCCCAAATTAAATTGGAAAAGGGTCGTAATATGAATAGTGGGAATAAACAGACAGCCCATAATAAAAAAGTTGTGACCCAGAAATTCCGGGAAGTGGGTAATGGAGTTGGAGTACCAAGTGGTGTTTTTGGGAGGAAGGGTAATGACAGGCCAGGCCCATTGAAAGCCATTGATAATAACAGACAGGACAACCCAGTATTTGACAAAGGAGCCTCTTCTTCGGGTGTTTTGAAACAGAAGGGACATGGCGGGAATGCCCCAGATAAGAGGATCAGTCAGCCCCGATCGGCAGCCAGTACCAAAGCGTCCGCAGTGGGAGCTTGGTAAACATGGATGTAGATCCTCGAAAAAGGAAGGATCAGCAGTGAACAGTGCGCCGGAATCGTCTAACAAGGAAGCTGGGGCGGGAGATGTCCAAATGGAGGTAATGGAGTCCTCTAGCACCACTATCAAACCCAACCATGATTAGTACAATCGTTTGGAATTGTAGAGGTGTGGGATCGAGGAGTACCAGGCTTCATCTTTTAGAGATGATTAATACACATAAACCCGAAATTCTAGTTCTCTTTGAAACTAGAGTTCATAGTAGTAAGGTGTTGAATTTTCTACTCAAAACTGGATTCACCGACATGCTAGTTGTTGAGTCACTTGGTTATGTAGGGGGTTTATGGCTCTTATGGGACAAACAACGGGTCGACATTGAGGAGCTTTCGATGATTGATCAAATGATTAATGTCCCGGTTCGAGAGAAGGGGAGTAGCATATGGATGTTGTCGGTCGTCTATGCTTCGCCTAAATCCCATATAAGGGAAGAATTGTGGGAATATACCAAAAGTTTGGGGGCCTTAGTAAATATTCCGTGGGTTCCGATGGGTGATGTGAATCAAGTGCTGGAGAGCAGTGACAAGCAAGGGGGCAAGCCCATTAATCAGTCACTGGCAACTAAGCTACGAGATACCATTGAGACTTGTAAGTTGATTGACCTTGGTTATCAAGGTCCGAAATTCACTTGGAATAACGGACGGAAGGGTCATGCCCATATAAGAGAGCGTATAGATAGGGCATGGGGTAATCCGAATTGGATCTGCCGGTATGAAGATATGATGATTCGACACCTCCTAAGGGCCTCTTCGGATCACCATCCGCTGTTGTTGGGTCCTAGACACAGAGGAACAAATGACAAGTACATGTGATTCCGATTTATGGAAGCATGGTTCCATCATCCAGAATTTGGGGAGCTAGTGGACAAATTCCGGAGAAAGGAACCAATCAGCTTATTAGAGACCTTCGCCCATTTTAAACAGAAAATTTGGACATGGAATAAAGAAACGTTTGGCAACATTTTCCGGAGGAAGAAGAGATGTAAAGCGAGAATACTAGGGGTTCAATCGGCTTTGATGGTAGCCGGTTCCAAATCCTTGTTTAAACTTGAACGACGTCTCCTCAATGAACTGCAGGAAATATTGGATCAAGAGGAAACATATTAGAGACAAAGGTCACGCTGCCTATGGCTTTCGGAAGGCGAAAGGAATACAAGGTATTTTCATGCGTGCGCTGCAGCTAGAAAAAGGAGGAACAATGTTCTACAACTTAAAAATCAGGAGGGGACTTGGTGTACGGATGAGGATGAGCTAAAACAAATGGCAAGAGAGTTTTATATGAAACTCTATGCTAAGGATATCTCAGTAGCATTCTGTTCGGCTGGCTGGAATTTCCCGAAACTGCGCAGAAACACGCTTTGGTGGCTTAATCGAGCAGTTACAGATTATGAGATTAAGATGGTGACCTTTCATATGGGACCTCGGAAGGCTCTGGGACCGGACGGACTGCCTGCCATTTTTTTCCGAAGTATTGGGGTCATGTTGGGGAGTCGGTTATGCGGTTTGTACATGAGGTGTTTAGAACGGGGGTTGTGCCGGAAGAGATGAATCAATCATTGATATGCCTTCTACCGAAGCAGGAGCAGCCGGAATGCATGTCTCAATTTCGGCCTGTGTGTTTGAGCAATGTAATCATCAAAATAGTCACCAAAATCATTGCAAACCGAGTTAAGGGGTTTATTGGAGATCTTACGGGGAAATGGCAAACCAGCTTCATCCCGGGGAGACAAGCCGGTGATAATATCATTGTTGCACAAGAGCTGATCCACTCATTACGGAAACGGAAAGGAAAAAAAGGAGTGATGGTTGTGAAGATTGATTTGGAAAAAGCTTACGATCGGGTCGATTGGGGCTTCCTTGAGGCGATGCTTCGTAGTATCGGCTTTGGAGAGATTCTAATCAAGATTATTATGAGCTGCCTGGGGTCGACCAACATGACTGTGTTGTGGAACGGAAATAGACTCGAGGCTTTTAAGCCGGAGAGGGGCCTTCGGCAGGGCGATCCGCAGTCTCCGTATCTGTTCGTACCGTGCATGGAGGTGTTGGGGCAACGTATCCAAGCTGCTGTGCAGAACAAACAGTGGAAGCCGTGTAAGACAGGAAGAAACAGCCCGGAGATATCCCACTTATTTTTTTCCGACGATCTGCTACTATTTGGGGAGGCTTCGGCCAGGCAAGCAAAAATGATGCAGGAAATGCTGGAAAATTTCTGTGGAGAATCCGGGCAGAAGATTAATGTGGGGAAATCCAAAGTTTGGTATTCACCCAACACCTCCTTGAGTCTTATACAGACCATCACGAGGAGTTTCGGGGTACCATCGACAGCGGATTTAGGTAAATATCCTGGGGTTCCCGTTAATCCATGAACGTTTGAGTAGCAATCATTTCAATTATCTGTTAGATAGGATGTGGCAGAAAGGGGCTGGAAAAGCCAACTTATGTCACAAGCGGCCAGGTTGATCCTTATTCAATCTGTCACGGCATCTATTCCGGCCTATGTCATGCATTGTTGCCGCCTACCTAGTAAGACTTTACAGGGACCGACGAGAGCTCGAGAGAAGATTTATGTGGGGAGATAAAGAAGGTCAAAACTCTATACACTCGGTGGCATGGGCTACGGTGTGTCTACCTAAGCATCGGGGAGGGCTTGGGGTTCGCCCATTAGAGCAGGTGAATAAGGTGTTATTGGCGAAATTGGCATGGAGAACACTAAAGAAACCAGAGGACTTATGGGTTAGGACACCGAAAGCTAAATATGGTGGTATTTTAGAAACATCTCAGCTCCAACACCTGGGATCTAGGTCACCGATTTACAGGGGTTTGCAGCATGGCGCTAGCCTATTAATCAAAGGACCGAGGCATAATGCGGAGGGGGTCGTAGATAGGGACTTCTGGTGGACGCCATCAACCCAAGGCATATTCACGACAAGGTCCGCGTATGAGTTATTGGGGCAAGAGCGTCAAGAAGATGAGAACTTTAAGTGGAAGGCTATTTGGGACTTTAAAGGTCCGTCTAGGGGCTCACTAATGCTTTGGCAGCTAGCACATGATCGGCTCAAGACCAGCTCCTTACTCTGGGAGAGAAGCATTCGAGACAGCCCGAGATGTGGCCTGTGTGGTAGTAGTTTTGAGTCCTCGATGCATGCGGTGCGGGATTGTGAATTACCGACGGAGGTCTGGAAGATTCTACAACCAAAGCATCTCCGAACAGAAGTTTTTGGGAGGAAACAGATACCAAGAGGTGGGTTTATATGAATGTTAGTCGGGGGACCCGTTCGCAGAGGGAATGGTTGGCTTGAAAATATATGTTTCGGCAGGGTGTTACCGAGTTATGGTTATGGAGGAACAAAGTGTTGTTCCAGGAGATAGAACCTCCCGATGGCATGAGGGTAGCTAGAATGATCCTCAACAAATGTTTTGAGCTACTTAGCAGTAATACTAAGTAGTTTTGTTTTGACCGTGTCTGGGCAGTCCTAGCTGCATTTGGCAGCCGTGTACAGCTTTGCTTTTGTATTTAATACAATATCCCTTTTAAGCAAAAAAAAAAAAACAAAAATATATCAAAATGGACAAGAATCTAATAATGATAAATTTAGAACCATCTTTATTTCTAAATTCTAAATAAAATTACTAACAAATTAGAAAATAATTAAAATTGTGGAACATAAGGCTACTCTTTTATATATATAAAATTTAAAATCAAGATTACCATAAATCCTAACATTACACACATAATATATATAGGATAGTGTTGTAGTGCTATCTATCAAAGGATTGCATCCAATGCAACTATGGATCAAATCAATAAATGAATTACAAGTGGATTTTGGTAACCTGCAATAGTAGGTTAACAAGTTAAAGGGAAATGTGACATGTTTTATGCTTGACATGTCATAAAAAATGACATATTCAATAGGTTAATTACCAACAAGTTTTGACCAAATAAAATAATAATATTATATTATAGTAGTAATTTTTAGTCATTTTAAAGTAAACACTACCATAAAAATAGTAAGTTTGATACAAAAAATGGTAAGTTATCAATTTTGATAAACCTCTTACCATTTTTTTCACAAATCTTACCATTTTTGCCACAAACCTTACTATTGATGAAAATATAAAAACATCTTACCATTTTCTTTATAAATTTTACTATTTGAATAAACTAAAACATCTTACCATTTTTTTCACAAATCTTACCATTTTCTTTAAAAATTTTACTATTTGAATAAAACTAAAACATCTTACCATTTTTTCCACCCATCTTACCATTTTCTTTATAAATTTTACTATTTGAATAAACTAAAGGATAGTGTTGTGGTGCAATCCATCAAAGGATTGCATCCAATGCAACCATGGACCAAACCAGTAAATGAATTACAAGTGGATTTTGATAACCTGCAATATTTTGGGCATTATTTGTCACTTTATTGAATACAATTGGCTATATTTTGCATAGAAATGTCCTAAATTAAGAATATTTGGTTTTAAGAAAGATTTGGGGGCAATTATGGAAGAAAAGAGCAAAAAGTGTTAACTTAATCTAGTTGCTTTATTTTTACCGTTATATTTTTTTACTGTTGTTACTTAGTCATAGGAGTTTGTTAGTAGTTAAGAAACAGAGAAACAGTTTCTTGAATAAGTCTTTTGGTTGCAATTGTAACGTTATAAATACAACAGTTCTGCAGATTAATAAAATCATCAATTCTTGTGGGAACTAAACAATTAGTCAAAAGTATTTTGGGTATCTCTTGATCCAACATTTGGTATTAGAGCTTGGGGAGTGAAATTGCCACAAGAGAATACTTATTTCCATCTCAGTCATAATGATGGGAAGTAATCAAGGTAGTTGCAAAGACTTTCAACAGGACTCCCATATCTTGTTTTGACCGGAAAGAATTACTCGGCTTGGTCAATAAAAATGCAAGCTATAATGGAAGCTAATGAGTTGTGGGATGCGGTGGTTCCTACATATACGAAGGCAGTAGCAGATGAGAGAAAGAATAACATGGCTAAGGCAACCATTTTTAATGTTATTCCTGAAGATATCCTTTTTCTTGTTGCAAAGAAGGAAAGGGCCAGTGAGGTATGCTCTAAGAATCATGTTTCTTGGAGTTGATCGTGTTCACGGAGCAAGGATCCAATCTTTAAAAGAAGAATTCGACGGACTCAAGATGAAAGGCAGTGAGACAATAGAAGATTATGCTCTCAAAGTTGGGACAATTGTGAACAAAATTCGCAAGCTTGGTGAGAACATAGAAGATTCGTATATAGTTAAGAGAATGTTGCGTTCTCTCCCTCCAAAATTTCTACAAATTGTTAGTTCAATTGAACAATTTGCAGACTTTAGTAGTATGTCCTTGGAGGAACTTATTGGACGACTTAAAACACACGAGGAGCGTGTTCAATGTGCAAGTGATGAAGATGGTGAACAAGTATTACTTACTTGGGCTCAATGGAAAACTAAGGAAGAAAAACAAGGAGAGAGACATAAAGGGAGATATCAGCAAGAAAGGAAGCCATAGTAAAGGACGAGATTCTTGGCATGCTCGGAATGAAAGGGACAACAACAAGAAGAATTTCAAATTTGACAAAACAAAGGTATGTTGTTACAATTGTCAAAAATATGTACATTTTGCCTCAAAATGTCGATCTAAGAAGAAGACCGAGAAGGCATACCTTGCTGAAAAACAAGATGATGAACCAACGATGCTGATGGCACAAACTGAAGGACATACAAGAACGATCAATCCAGCAACAGAAATTGTGCTGCTCAACGAAAGTAAAAATAATCCAAAACTGGAAGGGGAAAATTCATCATAAGGCATCATTTGATACTTAGACACATGAGCTAGCAATCATATGTCTGGCTACTGTGACATCTTCACATCATTGGATACAAATACAAAGGGGACAATGAAATTTGGGGATGTTCCATTGTGGATATTCGTGGGAGTGGTACTGTATTGTTCAAAATCAAGACTGGTGAACATAAAGTCCTTACAAACGTCCACTACATACCACAATTGAAAAACAATATTCTTAGTCTTGGATAACTTGATGAAAATGGTTGCAAGACTTTGGTGGAAAACGAAGTGTTGTCTTTGTATGATCAAAAGTAGCGTGTATTGGCAAAGGTCGGATGATCTAGAAATAGACTTTACATCTTGAAGCTTCATTCTACCAAACCATACGTCTTCTATCAGTCCAGAAAGAAAAAGAGTGGCTATGGCACACTCGTTTTGGCCATTTGAACTTCCGAACTCTCAATGACATGTCTAAGAAACAGTTAGTAGATGGATTACCTCAAATTGATCACATCGAACAATTGTGTGAAGGATATTTGGCAGGGAAGCAGCACCGTATGCCATTTCCTTTGGAGGCAACTTACCGAGCAAGGACACCGTATTACACCAGCCACACTTGGAGGAAAGAGGTATTTTCTCTTACTTGTTGTTGATTGTACTAGATACATGTGGATTAAACTCATTAGCACCAAAGATGAGGCATTGGTAGCTTTTAAATCGGTGAAAGTTAAGGCTGAAATGGAAACTGGTTTGAAGATAAGAGCATTCAAATCTGACCGGGGAGGAGAGTTTACATCAAAGGATTTTAATATCTTTTGTGAAAACTCGGGAGTGAGACGATTCATGATAGCTCCATTCACACCACAACAAAATGGTGTGGCAGAACGACGAAATCAAACTATCATAGGGATGGCAAGAAGCTTGTTAAAAGGCAAGAATGTTCCTAAGGTTTTTTTGGGAGAAGCAACGACTATGGCGGTATATATATTGAATCGGGCAGCAACAAAAAGCCTCATAAATAAAACACCTTATGAAGTTTTATACCAGAGAAAACCAAAAAGTTTATCACCCGAGAACTTTTGCGTGTGTGGCCCATGTAAAAACAGTCGGATCTTATCTCACTAAATTGCAGGATCGCAACACCCCTATGGTTTTCATTGGTTATGAGACGAGGTCTAAAGCCTATCATATGTATGATCCTAAGGATCGAAAGGTCCACATAAGTCGGGATTTCCTATTTGATGAAGAAAAATAGTGGAATTGGGTTTCTAATACAGTTGAGAGTGGACTACAAGGAGGAGAAAAAATGAAGGTCTACAACTTGCAGTTCAAGAAAACACAAAATTAGAAGATGTAATTGCAGGAGCAAATGGAGTTTTCGAGAATTCTGAAGGAAATAGAATCAGCAATAGTACATCCACCTCACAAGGATCGTCCAAGTCCTACCTCACCAACCGGATCAAGTTCATTCGAGGAATCACAAAAGTACAAATCTCTGCAAGAAATCTATGACTCTACAAGTCCTATAAAGGAGGTCGGAAGAAACAGAAAGAAGTGAAATGAGTCTACTAGCATAAGAAGAACCAACCAAGTATGAAGAAGATTTAAAAAAAAAAATGGTTGGAGATAAGTAATGCAAGAAGAGTTAAGACCGATCGAAGAAAATAAGGCCCGGAAGTTATTTGAACCTCCGAAAGACTCCAAAGCAATTTGTTTGAAATGGGTTTTCAAGATAAAAAAGGATTCAAATGGGAACACTCTTAAATACAAAGATCGTTTGGTTGCAAAAGGGTATGTTCAACAACAGGGAGTAGATTATGATGAAGTCTTTGCTCCGGTTGCAAGAATGGAAACTATCAGATTGATGGTAAGTCTAGCAGCTCACAATGGTTGGGAAATACATCACATGGATGTAAAATCTGCATTCTTGAATGGTGAGTTGTTTGAGGAAGTTTATAACTTATATTGTGTTTATATAGTTTCTATAGGCAAATTGGCCAAAAAGGTCTCTTACATTATAATTTTTTTGTTTCATCCCTTTTCTTTTTTTTTGGAAAATTTCATCCCTTATATTATAAATTTTGCCAATTTCATCCTTTCCGTTAATTTTTTTTTGTCAACAGTTAGTCAACTGTATATTAAAAAAATTTATTTTTCAGGGGTAAAAATGTCATTTCACTGTTTTAAAAAAAAAAAAAAAAAAATAAAAAAAAAATAAAAAAAAATTTCCTCCTTCCCCCTCCTCCACCCTCCCCGCCTCCATCCCGCCACCACCAAAGAAAAGAAGGTTATTTCACAAAAATCAATTTTCCCAGAAAAACACTTTCCTCTGCAGCGGGAACGCATCTTCCAAAGGCGTGCTGTTGAATTTTGAAGACATGGGTGGAAAAGTTTGAGATTCCGATATTCGTATTGGAACAGTGGCCAAAGCTATGTTCTAACCAAGGTTGGAGTAGATTTGTGAAAGAGAAGAATCTTAAAGCCGGTGACATTGTCTCTTTTCGGAGATCAACCACCGAACCCGACAATAAGCGGTTGTATATTGACTGGAAGCCCGGAAACACCACCCCTGTTGCGGCTGCCGGAATCATCACCTTCTCGAGAGTTTTTCACTTCCAACACAGAGCGCTTGATTTTGATTTTAGGTTTCTTACGGTTTCCCTCCCTTTTCCCCCCTTCTCTGTAACATCCCCGCTTCTTCGATCCCCTTTCTGCAAATCATCTCTTCTTTCAATCATGGGTTTTTGATTTTGGGTTTGTTTGTAATTTTTGACTAAGGAAAACGAATATTTTATAAGAAGCAAAAAGAAAAGCAAACTTAGAACCAAAGGGACTTTCAAGAAAGTCGGGTGTTTTCAGAAGTGAGATCCTTTTTTTTTTTTTATGTTTCTTTCCTTTTTCCAGATTCAATTTCTTCAAGTAAATTCTTCAGTAAATTCTTCAATTTTTTTTGAAACCCAGCAGTGATTTTGGGGTTTTTGTGATAGTTGGGGCTTTTGTTAATGGAAGATGGTTGGAGATGGCGGAGAAGAGTAAGGATGATGAAGATGGTTAGGAGACGGTGGAAGTATGGTTGATTTCTGGAATTTGAATTGGATGGATTGATTTATGGATTAGGTTTTTTTTTTTTTTTTTAAAAAAAGGAAATGAATTTTTATTTTCTCCCAAAATATATTTTTTAAAATATAATGTTAAGACTAACTGTTGACAAAAAAAATTAACGGAAATGATAAAATTAGCCAAAATTTATAATATAAGGGATGAAATTTTCCAAAAAAAAAAGAAAATGGATGAAATCTCAAAAAAATTATAATGTAAGGGACTTTTTGGTCAATTTATCAATTTCTATATTACATAATTCTTAAAAGTGGGTCAATAGTAGTATTGTAATAAAAAAAAAACTTTATTCTTATCAAATAGATTACATGATTGTTAAAAATTTAAACTTTTAGTTAGTAACACATCACTAATAACCTATGAGTTACCACATCTGGGAGTTTAAAAAAAAAAAAAAATAGATTACATGATTGTCACTCACAAAAACACACAATTTCATATAAATTTGTATGTTTTTGTTTGAATTTGTTGCAAATCAAACAAATTTCCAAACTCCTCAAAGCTCTGGGAAGAGGTTCTAAATTCATGTTACCATCAACGCCTGCAAATCATAACTTCTTCTTCTTCAGTAGTAAATCCAGTATTGTGAATCAAGTATTTGCTGTAATCATTAAAAACCAGGCCTTTGAATCCCAAGCTTTAGCTTCAGTTTCAGCTTCAAATCGAATCCCTTCTTCAGCTGCTTCAATTTGGACTACTCAAACCGTCACAGATGTTCTTAGATGTTTACCAAGATTCCTTTTCCGATCCCCAAAATCAATTGGCTCCCAAAAGGGCTTCCGTTACCGTGCCCCTCTTAAGCAAAGAAGGCTCAAAATTGAAGCTTTCAAAGCTCAGAATGGTATTTTGGTTCTTGGTCCCGCTGCTCATAGAGACCCAGAAAAATTGAAGCTAGGTATGAACAAAGCTATGGAGTTTTACTATTGGGTTGAGAATCAATTTGGGTTTATTCATAATGAGCATACTTGTAAAGAAATGGCGCTTGTTTTGGCCAAAGGGAATGGTTTAAGATTGCTATGGGAATTTCTTAAATCAATGTCGAAAAGAGGGATTGTGAATACTGCTACTGTGACTTGTGTTATAAAGGTTTTAGGTGAAGAGGGATTTGCTGATGAAGCTTTATCTGCATTTTATAGAATGAAACAATTTCATTGTAAGCCTGATGTTTTTGCTTATAATACTATAATTAATGCACTTTGTAGAGTTGGAAATTTCAAGAAAGCTAAATTCTTGTTGGAGCAAATGGAGTTGCCTGGATTTAGATGCCCACCTGATATTTTCACTTATACAATTTTGATTAGTTCTTATTGTAGATATGGTTTGGAAACTGGTTGTAGGAAAGCCACTAGGAGAAGATTGTGGGAGGCGAATCACATGTTTCGGATAATGCTTTTTAAAGGGTTTAAACCTGATATTGTGACTTATAATTGCTTGATTAATGGATGTTGTAAGACATATAGGATTGAGAGAGCTCTTGAGTTGTTCGATGATATGTCGAGGAGAGGTTGTTTGCCAAACAGGGTAACTTATAACTCGTTTATCAGGTACTATAGTTCTGTAAATGAGATTGATAAGGCAATTGAGATGTTGAGGAGAATGGAAGAACATAATCATGGAACGCCGAGTACAAGTTCTTATACTCCCATCATTCATGCTCTCTGTGAGGTAGGAAGGGCAGTCGAGGCACGAGAATTCCTTTCTGAGTTGCTAAAGCAAGGATCAGTTCCGAGAGAATACACTTATAAACTAGTTCAAGATTCATTAGGTTCTTTAGGGCTGGGGGATCTGCTGGATGGGGAACTGTGTGAGAAAATTGAAGAAGGTGTAGGGAACAGAATTACTCAAATAATGAAGGTGAAACCAGTAATGAGTCTTGAAGCCAGATAGTAACTCCAGAATGGTGTATAAAAATTTATGGTATGCTTTGGCATTCTAGTTTTCTCAAGATTTGACTGCATATCTCATTCTTTACTTAATATATTTCTTCAATATTCTGTTAGTGATTTTTCGGGTTCTGATTTCTTTTCAGTCTTTGTTGGAGATTTAGTCACAGGAATTTCTTGTTTTCAACCTCATGCTCGCACCTTTATTATCATTAGATTTATACTCCGTGTTGCTTACCATTGTCAATGCATTAAGAATAACTTGAAATCAAGGATACAGATTTCTTGGATGTAATTTGCACTTGACCCAAGGAAATCTGTTTTGTTTTTGCTTATGGTTGTTTCAATCTGAATTGTCATGCATGTATTTTTCTTTTAAGTTGTGCAAAATAGAGAGGAAAATGAAAGAGAAAAAGAGAGAACAAATTGCTGTTCCAATCATCCCTTGAGTGAGAGAGGCCAAGAGGCAACTTTGTTACCTAAAAGCCATTGCTGAATTTCATTTTCCCACATTCATGCAGTGTATCAGCTTCATGTCGGCCATCCATATTCCTCGTTGTTTATGTTGGTTCTTCCATATTCAGAAGTGTCACCAAACCTCGCAAATTTATATATATTATATGTATGTATGCTATTGTGTGAGTAATTATCTATGTTATACATGTATGTTTTGTTTATTAGTATGTACCTTGACATATGTAAGTGTGTTTTGTATGTACGTGTAGAAATTTAGTTAGATATGTGCACACACAGACAAATATATATATGTGTGTGTTTGAATATGGACGTTTGTCGATACCTTCACATACATGTGCTTTCTGTTATCACTTAGTTTCCTTGTGCTGCTCAGTTTTGGAATGTCTTCTTTTTCACTGGTGCTTCCCTTGCTTGTTCAATAATTTGACTATTCTTATCATGGTTGCTTTTGCCATTCTACAATATGTGTTCTGAATACTTCCTCCATGAATTGGATGCTCAATCTGTTAGTACTTAATTAATATTTGGTACACCGTTAAAATTAAGATTTTCTGCTAGCAGGCCTCTGCTTCCATTTTCATTCTGTGCCGGAACAAAACAAGAAAAGCTCTCACAGGCAAAAATATGCATTTTTGGTGTCACAGGACGAATCTGCAGCAGCACATATTGGAAGATCAATCATTTGGCAGCCTCATGTATATTTCTTTCTCTTCTTCCCCTTTTAATTTAGCATATTCTGTGGTTATGGGGCTGTACTTTTTGCTGGATTGCTTGCATCCTCATTCTGTTCCTTCTGTATTATTACCTGTTTTATTAGTTTTCTAGTGATTGTTTTAGTTCTTTTGATCATATTTTGGCGAAGATTTTATAGTTAATTTTTACTCGTTTTTTCACCACTTTTAACTTGTCCGATCAAATTAGAACATTCATTTAACTGGTTGCAGATATTAGCTAATAAATTATCAAAGTTGAAAGTAGTATAGGAACGAAAAACGAGATTAAAAATATAAAAAATTAATAAAATAAGAACTAAACTTGCTGATTTTCTTGAAAATTCTTGACTTGATACAGCTTTTTTCTTTCTCTCTCTAAATGTCTTGTGATATTAATCTTGCTCTACATTGTGTGGTTGATTTCTGATTTCAGCTTTGTCCCGAGATGTATTCCTGAACACCCCCAGTGTGAGTTTACAGAAGACATATTAAAGATATGGAGTATACCATACATAGCTCGGGATTTCTTGTACACTGTTACATCAATATAATACAAATGTATCTGAGTGTTATTATTTTATCGATATTCATGAATACATTTATATTGATATAACATTGATTGGGAATGGTTTTTTCGATTATATTTAAATATTGAATAAGCTTTTAAGTCATCTTCAATTAGTTGAAATACTTTGGTTGTTCTTCAATATTAACCTGCAAAATATGAGTTTTTCTAAAACAGAATTATCTGATTCGATTTTAGATTAGTTGGAATTATGAGTGGTTAAAAAAAGTCGGAGGTTGTGTGGCCGAATGGCAAGAGACCGCTTCCCCAACCGCCCCTTCGGGGGTTCAACACCCAGGTCCAACTATAGTGCTATCGGATCTCAATTGGATTAGTCGGGTAAAAATTCGAACATCATCACTATAAAAAAAAAAAAGAAGGTAAAATTTTAAAAAAACAGTTTTTTTTTGTGGTTAAATTGGTGGACAAATAGAAGTTGAGGACGAAAAGGAAATAAATATTGAAAAAAAAAAAAAAAAAAAAAGAAAGGCGCTGCTAACCCATTCTAACAAAAAGCTCTTGGGAGTAAAATCCCCCGATACAGGAACCCGAATCCTTCCTCTAATGGCGACGGCGGCAGTGGCTGAGGGCAGAAAACTACCGCGGCCCGGCCGGGGTGGCGTGATCTCCCACAACCTAACAGAGGAAGAAGCTCGAGTAAAAGCAATAGCAGAAATAGTATCCAACATGGTAGACCTTTCCCGGAAAGGCGAAACTGTTGATTTAAATCGAAGAAAATAAGACCTGGAAGTTATTTGAACCTCCGAAAGACTCCAAAGCAATTTGTTTGAAATAGGTTTTCAAGATAAAAAAGGATTCAAATGGGAACACTCTTAAATACAAAGATCGTTTCGTTGCAAAAGGGTATGTTCAACAATAGGGAGTAGATTATGATGAAGTCTTTGCTCCGGTTACAAGAATGGAAACTATCAGATTGATGGTAAGTCTAGCAGCTCACAATGGTTGGGAAATACATCACATGGATGTAAAATCTGCATTCTTGAATGGTGAGTTGTTTGAGGAAGTTTATGTAAGACAACCACCAGTTTTTGAGATAAAAGGGGAAGAACACAAAGTGTTAAAATTACACAAAGCTCTATATGGTCTTAAACAAGAACCAAGAGCATGGAATGTGAAGTTGGATAGAAGTCTTGTGTCTCTTGGTTTTGAGAGAAGCCCAGTACAACATGTTGTTTACAAGCGTGTAAAAGAATCATCATTACTACTTGTAGGAGTGTATGTGGATGATCTTATTATAACTGGATCTTGTGTTGATGATATCCATATTTTCAAGACTCGGGTGAAACAACTCTTCAACATGAGTGATCTTGGATTACTTAGTTATTATTTGGGGATTGAAGTTCACCAAATTTATGAGGGAATCAGCTTGTGTCATCTGGTTATGCTAAGAAAATTTTAAAAGAAGCAGGAATAAAAGCATGCAATCCATGGTCAACCCCAATGGAGGAAAGATTGAAATTAAAGAAAAAAGGTGATGGTTGTCCGGTTGATAGCACATTATATAGGAGTATAATCGGGAGTCTTCGTTACTTGGTAAACACTCATCCAGATATCGCCTACTTAGTAGGTATAGTTAGTAGATTTATGGAGAATCCCACGACTGAGCACATGAAAGTCAGTGAAACGAATACTAGATATATTAATGGAACAAGGAATATGGGATGTTTTTATGGAAGAAAGGATTATAGAAAGGGACTAACAAGATTAATAGCCTACAATGATAGTGATTTTGCTGAGGATTTGAGTGATTGTAAAAGCACTACTGGAGCAGTATTTTTCCATGGCGAAAATTTAATTAGCTGGTTTTCACAAAAACATAAAGTTGTAGCCTTATCTTCGTGTGAGGCGAAATATATTGCTGCAACAACAGCAACCTGCCAAGGAATTTGGTTTACTCGGTTGTTAGGTGATTTGAAGGCACAAAAGGTCAGTAAATTCAAGCTACTTGTTGACAACAAATCATTCATCTCTCTAAGTCGAAATCAAGTTCATCATGATAGAAGCAAACACATTGATATAAGGTATCACTTCATACGAGAATGTGTAGAAGATGAGAAAGTCGAGATTGAGCACATTACGATGGAGGAACAAACAACATATATCCTAACGAAAGCTCTTGGTCAATTAAAATTCCTTGATTTAAGGAAGAGATTGGGCATGGTAGAAATAAATCCAGAACAACAAGATTAGGGGGGTGAAATGTTAACTTGATCTAGTTGTTTTATTTTTACCGTTATATTTTTTAATGTTGTTACTTAGTCATAGGAGTTTGTTAGTAGTTCCTTAAGAAATGGAGAAACAGTTTCTTGAATAAGTCTTTTGGTTGTAATTGTAACACTATAAATACAACAATTCTGCAGATTATTAAAATCATCAATTCTTGTGGGAACTAAACACTTAGTCAAAAGTGTGAGTATTTTGGGTATCTCTTGATCCAACAAAAAGAAGGACTAAAAGTACAATTTCTAGAATCAACACGGGCATAACACGGGTGCAACACGTGTCAGAACACTAGTGCAATACGGGCGTGTTAAATAGGGCAACACGGGATGCGACACGCCCCTATTGAATCCCTTCCACAACAAGTCAACAATTTTGACTAGAAAAATCTCCATTTTAACCTTGCTTCCTATTCTCTATAAATATAACTATTTTGTAATGTTCAAAGAGTGGAGAGCTAACATTTTATAGGGAAACTCTGCCAAAATTGTATCATTACCCTTATTCCCTGAAATTTCCATTTGTTACTTCATAATAAATTTCCATTTCCCTGAAATATATTCTTATGGTTGATGTCAATAATACATTATATTAGAGTGAGTTGTGGTTATCCTTCGAAGAGAGATTTTAACTCCTCTATATGAAGATAATGCAACTTGTACAGCTCAATTGACAAGAGAATATATCAAACGAGATAGGAAAAACACATTTCACCTAAATTTTTCTTTACTCATGAACTTCAAAAGAATGTTGGAATTAATGTGCTTCAAATTCAATTATGTGATAATCTTGCAGATTTATTCACTAAAGTCCTTTCAACTGCAACCTTTGTGAAATTGAGATATAAAATTGGTTTGAGTTAGTTCAAAGATCTCGAGAGTTCATCTCAATTTTTCCCCACTGGTTAGAAAAAGTTAGAAGGATTAGAACAAACTATGTCAAGTTAGAAAATAGGAAAAACAATTAGATCTAAAAATTCTAAACTAAAGATCAAACTAAGATGTTAAACCTAAAGATCTAAGTTATTCTAAAGGTAAGGATCTAAAGAATCAAAAGCTAACCTAATCCGAAGCACTAAACTAACTAAGCTATCTAATCTAAATCAACTAAAGTTAACCTAAATCCAAAATATCTAAGCTATATCTAACCAAAATCTCTAAGTAGAAGTTTACCTAAGGGATCTAAACTAACCAAAACACTAACTAAACCTAAAAATCATGATACTAAATCATCTAACCTAAGATCTAAATCCAAAAATCTATAATCTAAGTAAAATAAATTCTAAGAAAATGAATCAATATGAAAGCAAAAGAAACCAAATACAAGTAACATAAGAAAACTACTAAAGTAAGAATAAGAAAAATCTAAGAATCAAAATTAAACTACTCAACTAAAAATAAGAAACAAATGAAATTGAAAACAACTAAACTAAATGAAATAAAATCGATCAAGCAAATATCCAAGATCTATCAAAGAGATCAAGATACTCTAAGAATTAGACATGAAAAATAAAAGTTACTTGAGAATGATATCATAAAACAAATCATATCAAAATTAATTCGTTATAAATTTCACACCGTTGATGAAAATTTTTCCCAAAAATTACAACGAACTTAGAGGAAAAACATCACGAAAATTAATAGGATTCCCCCGAAACGGCACCAAAAATCTGATGTGTATTTTGAGTTATATATAAAATAATATAAATAATCGAATAAATAATACTAAAAATAATAGGAATCTTCAAGATTAAAATAGGTTTGTCACTAATAAAATAACTCAATTAGGCAGAGCACCTATCGAAATAGTTTAGTAAATAAGGTGATATTCAGATTTTAAATTTATAAAAATCGTTTTTCCCTAAGACTTCTATTAAATTCTAGTGTGGAAAATATAATCAAACTAATTATGAATATGATTTGTGAATAAGGATCATTCAACAAGTAGTCCAACCAATATCAAGAATGATAAGATTGAATTCTAAATCCTAGAAAGCAAAGTAAAGAACAATGTAAGGAATAAAGCAAGTAAAAAGGTTGGGAGGAATTCTTTGTAAAATATAGGTGAGATAAGAGGATACAAAATACCAAGTATAGGATAATCTTGGATCTAGTATCATAGCTCCACCAAATTCAAGTCTAAAGTAGAATCTCTTCCATACGGATCGTGGCAAGAAATTCCTAGATTAAGAACACTTGAATGTTGACAAGATCAAATCTCCCATCAATCATCCTGGTTCCGGTCCATCAATAGGAAACTAATCACATCAACTTGGGCCTAATCGTATATCCTGGTTCCGGCCTAACAATTAGTGTTAATCCGAAACCACAATCTAAAATCAAAGCTTGTACCAAAGATAAAATTCAGATCTAAAGTCATCAATGAAATTGCAATTCGAATTAATAAAACCACAATCATTCCATCCAAGAACATCACAATATCTCAAGTAATTTGTAAAATAAAACCAACCAAATCTACCTATAAGAAATGTAGAAATGAGAATTCCTAAGGGTGGTTAACTAATTACAAAGAATAACAAGGAATAATAGAAGAAAAGGGGAAAGTGAAACATAGACATTAAACCTTCTTCCTCTTCAACTCCTTCTCTTGATTCTTCTTTGCTTCTTCAACTTGGATCTTCAATTTGTGTAGCCCAAATACCCTAGAATATATTCAGTAAATTTCCTTACGGATCGAGGCAAACCTACCAAATTAATCCCAAGATACTCAATACTACAACAAGTAGAGAGTAATCTCTAAGAAAATTGGAAAATCAAAGTATAGATCTCTCTCTAAGTTCTACCAAACCTTACAATGACTTAACAATTCAGCATAATCCAATCTTACTACAAGCCAATATCTAACTAATGCTAAAAATTCTAGTATTTATAGATCTACTAAACCAGGGGGGTAAAATCGTAATTTTACATAAAAATTCTCTAAAATCTCGGACGGAGCACCTAACAGCCCTCTTCTCTACGGGCGTTTAGAAGCGATTTACACCTTACGGGCGTTTGATCCGAGTGCCGCGGGCGTAAGGAAGACGCGGTTAATTCATACGCGTGTGCTCGCACAGGGCCGGGCGTTTAATCCGATACGGGCGTTATGCACAAAAGGGCAACGGCGTTTCTACGCGTATGCTGGGGCGTTATCGTTTCTTTTCCGAAATGTTGCATCTTTGCCTCCTGAATTTATCTTTTTCACCAATTTGACCCCCACAACCTTCGAAAAGGAATATTTGTAATTAAACCCAAAATCAATCAATTTATCTCAATTTAATACAATTATAATAAAAAATCATGCACAATTTATATCTCAAATCATGATCATATTTGATGTTATCAAATACCCCACAACTTAAACTTTGCTTGTCCTCAAGCAAATCAAATAGAAGAAGTTTAAGAAGAAACAAACTAACATCAAATAGCTCAAAAAGCAAATTCAATTTATTTAAGATGTGCATGAATTTTCTCAAAAATTTCAATATAGACTAGTTTACTCTTCAAAGATCTCATAAACAAAGTGTTTAAGGAATGATTCACTTCTATACCTCATCAAGTGTTTTCATGTTTAAGTCAAGAAAAATCAATTTGAACAAATTATTTTCAACTTAAATACAAGAAATGATCATAAAAGCATCCTGAGTGAAGTGTGTGCTCTATCTCAATTAGTGATCCAAATAGCAAATTTCTTCCCGAAGCAAATTACTCAAATAGTGGTTCGGTCGATCGAAAACTTCAACAACGAGACATAATCACAATCAAATCTCAAGAAACAAGCCACTTATTCAAAAGTAAATTTTTATTCAATTTATTCTCTTTTATTCAAGGTTTTTATTGTTTGCTTAACAATATCAACTTTAACTACCCTTGTAACGAGTTCCACTCCGATGACTCCCAGATCCCGAGGACCTTAGGGCACCGGGCATTCAATTCCCATAAGAAGTGGTGCTCAAGTAGCAAAGGATACATGCAAAATAACCTTTTATTCAACAATTTATTCAACGAAAATTAAAAATGTGGCAAGTCTCTCAAAGAATTTTTCAAGTGAAAATTCAAGTCATTTCCATTCCCAAAAGACTTAATACTATTAAAATAAATGTCAAAAAGTAGTCCACTAATCGGAACAACCAACCAAGAATAGCTGTGTCAAAAGAGTTTTTTCAGGATTTTCCTATAATCATGCTTGTATCAAGTATCAACAAAATGAACTAAATCAAATCTCGAGACTTTCAACAATCAACAACCGATATCTATCATCGGCTAAGCGAATCAAATTCCCACAAAAAGTTCACAAAACAATCTTTTCAAGTAAACTAATTATTTTGAAAATTTTGAAAAATTCGAAAAATTTTGTCAATTATTTTGAAAAACAAATTTACAAATTGAGATAAACGAGCACACACCTACCCCACAACTTGAAAATTGCACTGTCCTCAGTGTAAAAGCTAATACCCCACAACTTATTTGAAAAATAAGTAAGTGCGAGAAAACTATAAATACAAAACGGGAATAAGTGCGAACAACTAGAAAAATACAATCAAGAAAATTTAATTTAAAACGGGAAAGTATACTATGAACACAAAAGATACTCATAAAAATCCTAAATAAATCAAATAGTAAATGCCGAGTAAAAACAAATAAATTTATCTAAAAAGTGAATAAATAAAACAAATAAACCCTATCCGGAACATCCGGGACTAAGAAAGCGATATAGACAATAATTGAACGCCAAAAACCAAGTATGACTCGATAAAAGTGGTAAAAGGAAAGGGAAGAAAGACAAATCTTGTTTCCGAGCAAGCATGCTTGGAACTTATTTTGTTCCTTTTTTAGGAGCTTCTTCCTTCTTCAATGACTTTTATAAGGCTTGATTTGTCCTCCCTAACAACCTCATCTTTCGATTTATTCGATGGAATTTTGTTCGGTGCTGTTAGGGAGTAATCATTTTTGCTCGTTCTGAAAATTGTCCGGACAATTATCCCACTTGCATTTCCAGGTTTTGTAGCGAAGCCTATTTATTCCTGTTTTACCTTCAACAAACAATCAAGAAAGATAGAATAGAACAAAACAAAGAAAGAGAGAAATTACAAGATTAAAAATGTCCTACTACAAACGATCTAGTAAAGAAATTTAAAGATCAAGAAAAACAAGGTAAATAAATCACATTACCTACAAAACAAGAAAAGAGAGATTAGTAAGGATAAAAAGATATAAAATATAAGATTATTAGATAATGCTAATCTAATCAAAAATAAGGAAAGAAAATGAATTAAATTAATTGACAGGAAGAAAGAAGAAAAAGAATGAAAGAATGATAAAGAAGAATGAAATGAAATGTATAAAATAGAAAGAAGTTTGAAGGAAATAAAAATGGAGGAAGAAATGAAAAGATTTAATGAGAATGCAAAAAGAATTTTAATAGAAAAGAAAAAAAAATGGAAGAGAAATGAATTGTAGAGCAAACTGGACGAAAATTTTAAGGAAAAGAAATTGAAAGAAAAATTATTCATGCTATCGGGTATTGTCAAAAACAGGGGAAAAAGCAGGGGAAAGTGAAATTCCAGTTCTGGAAATTTTGACAAAACAGAGAAAAATACAGAGATACACAATAATTAGCTATTGGAATTTTGAATAAAACAGAGGAATTAACCTTTATAGCTACTGGATTTCTCTGCAAAACAGAGGAAAATGCATGCTGGAATTTACAAAGTGAACAGGGCAGTTTGCATACTGCAGTTGCTAGAAAGAAAATACAGCAGGGGCAGTGAAGAACGCTCACTGGAACTTTACACAAAAACAGAATATATGTACTCTAGAATTAAAATGCACAAAGGAACTGGACGAAATTTGCAATAGAAATGCAATCCTAAACACTAATGTTACTGCCATGGAACTTTAGAAAACTAAATGCAAACTAAACTACCAAGGAAGACAAACTAATGCATCTACAAAAAATTCATGCACAGCCATGCAAAAAGAAATTACAATACAACCATGAACTAACCTACTGGAAAATGTAGTACAAACAGAAAATATCATGCATTAAGCTAACTAAATGAAGTGAAAAACAAAACATACAAAAACTATTGTAATGCAAGGACAAGCTAAGCTAAGCTAAACTAATTATGCAAAATGTTATTAACTATGCAAAATGATTAAATGCAATCTTTATGAACTAATATACATACTTATGACATGGAAAGTAAAGTAGATACAATTCATAAATCCTACTGTACGCAAGAATCTAAATGCTACTACCATGAAAATTTTAGCAAGCTACCTACAGTATATGCAAATTAAAATTTCAAAGCATAAATAAACAATTCATACAATATATATGTACAGTATACTGCCTAATTCAATTCCATGCATATGATAAATATACGAGCTAACTACAACTCATGCAAAAAACAGAACAAAACACACAAGAAACTACTGAATTAAAAACAAGGCAGCAGTGGTGTAAAAATTCTGCCACTGTACTGACCAAAATTTCATCAAAAACTGAACAAAATCAAGCATACCACAAATTTCAGAATTAAACATTTCAACAGCAGTGCAAACCAAATGTTACTGGACTGCCCACAAATAATTTTACTGAAAATGCAGTGTACAAAAGTATACAAAAACATCTAGCTACTGGAAAATAGAACAACAAGGTTCATGCATTTGAATTTCTAAATTGATCATGCAAAATCGAAAAGAATAAAGAATAAATTCTACCTACTGGAAATGAGGATACATAATATATATATACATCTATTCCTATAATAAAGTACATGCAAAGAGAACTACTGGAAGATCAAGCTGCAATTAATAATACCTACATAAATATATAAGCAATGCAAAAGCATGCAAATGCAGATTGTAAAAACAAAACATGTAGTACTAACCTATTAGAACATAATAACCTAATTCTAACTACTGGAATGCAGAAATTAAGGAGAAATCCATGAAATAATATTTACCTAAATCACCATGCAAACTATACCTAAGTAAAAGCTATGCAAACTGTACTACTACAAAGTAATATGCAATTTGGTAAAACCATCAAAACAACTAAAACATATGCTAAGTAAAGGAAAACAAAGAACAGCAAATTCATGCAAGCACAAAATTAACTACTGGAATTCAACATAATATGAGACAAAACATCATATGCATATTCATACGAGTATATTAAATCAATTGCAAATAAAAATAAAACATGCAAACTAACTAAGAAATGTAAAACAACTAAAGAAAATGCAAAACAAGTAAATGTCAAGTAATGAAACTAAGATTAAGAAGGGAAGTAAACTAAACTACTCTAATATAATACCTAAAAATCAAGATAATATCTATAACAACTAACAAGAATCATGAAATGAAAACATGGAAATACATCTAAGAACATGAAATAGAAATCAATCAAAGAAAGAGTCAAGTTAGAAGACTAGTTAGATCTTATACTAACCATACCTAAAAACTAGTTAGAACAAACTAAGTCAAGTTAGAAAATAGGAAAAACAATTAGATCTAAAAATTCTAAACTAAAGATCAAACTAAGATGTTAAACCTAAAGATCTAAGTTATTCTAAAGGATAAAAATCTAAAGAATCAAAAGCTAACCTAATCTAAAGCACTAAACTAACTAAGCTATCTAATCTAAATCAACTAAAGTTAACCTAAATCTACAAATATCTAAGCTATATCTAAGCTATATCTAACCAAAATCTCTAAGTAAAAGTTTACCTTAAGGATCTAAACTAACCAAAACACTAACTAAACCTAAAAATCATGATACTAAATCATCTAACTTAAGATCTAAATCCAAAAATCTATAATCTAAGCAAAAGAAATTCTAAGAAAACAAATCAATAAGAAAGCAAGAGAAACAAAATACAAGTAACAAAAGAAAACTACTAGAGTAAGAATAAGAGAAATCAAAGAATCAAAATTAAACTACTCAACTAAAAATAAGAAACAAGTGAAATCGAAACATCTAAACTAAATGAATTAAAATCGATCTATCAAATATCCAAGATCTATCAAAGAGATAAAAGATATTCTAAGAATTAGACATGAAAAATAAAAGTTACTTGAGAATGATATCATAAAACAAATCATATCAAAATTAATTCGTTATAAATTTCACATTGTTGATGAAAATTTTTCCCCAAAAATTACAACGAACTTAGAGGAAAAACATCACGAAAATTAATAGGATTCTCACAGCGCGCCCAAAAATTTGATGTGTAATTTGAGTTATATATAAATAATATAAATAATCGAATAAATAATACTAAAAATAATAGGGATCTCTAAGATTAAAATAGGTTTGTCACTAATAAAATAACTCAATTAGGCAGAGCACCTATCGAAATAGTTTAGTAAATAAGGTGATATTCAGATTTTAAATTTATAAAAATCGTTTTTCCCTAAGACTTCTATTAAATTCTAGTGTGGAAAATATAATCAAACTAATTATGAATATGATTTGTGAATAAGGATCATTCATCAAGTAAATCAACCAATATCAAGAATGATAAGATTGAATTCTAAATCCTAGAAAGCAAAGTAAAGAACAATGTAAGGAATAAAGCAAGTAAAAAGGTTGGGAGGAATTCTTTGTAAAATATAGGTGAGATAAGAGGATACAAAATACCAAGTATAGGATAATCTTGGATCTAGTATCATAGCTCCACCAAATTCAAGTCTAAAGTAGAATCTCTTCCATACGGATCGTGGCAAGAAATTCCTAGATTAAGAACACTTGAATGTTGACAAGATCAAATCTCCCATCAATCATCCTGGTCCGGTCCATCAATAGGAAACTAATCACATCAACTTGGCACTAATCGTATATCCTGGTCCGGCCTAACAATTAGTGTTAATCCGAACCACAATCTAAAATCAAAGCTTGTACTAAAGATAAAATTCAGATCTAAAGTCATCAATGAAATTGCAATTCGAATAAATAAAACCACAATCATTCCATCCAAGAACATCACAATATCTCAAGTAATTTGTAAAATAAAACCAACCAAATCTACCTATAAGAAATGTAGAAATGAGAATTCCTAAGGTTGGTTAACTAATTACAAAGAATAACAAGGAATAATAGAAGAAAAGGGGAAAGTGAAACATAGACATTAAACATTCTTCCTCTTCAACTCCTTCTCTTGATTCTTCTTTGCTTCTTCAACTTGGATCTTCAATTTGTGTAGCCCAAATACCCTAGAATATATTCAGTAAATTTCCTTACGGATCGAGGCAAACCTACCAAATTAATCCCAAGATACTTAATACTACAACAAGTAGAGAGTAATCTCTAAGAAAATTGGAAAATCAAAGTATAGATCTCTCTCTAAGTTCTACCAAACCTTACAATGACTTAACAATTCAGCATAATCCAATCTTAATACAAGCCAATATCTAACTAATGCTAAAAATTCTAGTATTTATAGATCTACTAAACCAGGGGTAAAATCGTCATTTTACATAAAAAATATTCTGGACAGAGCATCCTTACGGGCGTAGCCCCTCTTCTCTCTGGGCGTTTAGAAGCGGTTACACCTTACGGGCGTTTGATCCAGAGTGCCACGGGCGTAAGGAAGACGACTTAATTCACACGGGCGTAATGCACACAGGGCGGCGGGCGTTTAATCCGATACGGGGCCGGCACAAAGGCAACGGTTTACGGGCGTAAGACGGCCCACGGGCGTATCGCATTTCCGGAATGTTGCACTTTTGCCTCCGAAATTATCTTTTTTCACCAATTTGCCCTAGAAGTTACCCGAAACAGAATATTTGCAATTAAACCCAAAATCAATCAATTTATCTCAATTTAATACAATTATAATCAAAAATCATGCACAATTTATATCTCAAATCATGATCATATTTGATGTTATCATGTGTGCTCGTTTTATCTCAATTTGCAAATATTTTTAAAAAAAAATTGCTAATTTTTTTGAATTTTTCAAGATAATTAGTTTACTTGAAAAGATTATTTTGTGAACTTTTTGTGGGAATTTGATTCGCTTAGCCAATGATATAAACTATTTGTTGATTGTTAAAAGTCTCGAGATTTGATTTGTTTCATCTTGTTGATACTTGGTACGAGCATGATTATAGGAAATTCCTGAAACTCGTTTTACACAACTATTTTTGGTTGGTTGTTCCGATTAGTGGACTACTTTTTGACATTTATTTGAATAGTATTAAGTCTTTTGGGAATGGAAATGACTTGAATTTTCACTTGAAAAATTCTTTGAGAGACTTGCCACATTTTTATTATTTTCGTTGAAAAAATTGAATAAAAGGTTATTTTGCATGTATCCTTTGCTACTTGAGCACCACTTCATATGGGAATTGAATGCCCGGTGCCCTAAGGTCCTCGGGATCCGGGCGTCATCGGAGTGGAACTCGTTACAAGGGTAGTTAAAGTTGATATTGTTAAGCAAACAATAAAAACCTTGAATAAATTGAATAAAAATTTACTTTTGAATAAGTGGCTTGTTTCTTGAGATTGATTGTGATTATATCTCGTTGTTGAAGTTTTCGATCGACCGAACCACTATTTGAGTAATTTGTTTCGGGAAGAAATTTGCTATTTGGATCACTAATTGAGATAGAGCACACACTTCACTCAGGATGCTTTTATGATCATTTCTTGTATTTAAGTTGAAAATGATTTGTTCAAATTGATTTTTCTTGACTTAAACATGAAAACACTTGATGAGGTATAGAAGTGAATCATTCCTTAAACACTTTGTTTATGAGATCTTTGAAAAGTAAACTAGTTAGTTTGAATTCTTTGAGAAAACATTTATGCACTTCTCTTCAATGATTTGTTTGTTCAAAATTCCTTCTTTGATTTGCTTGAGGACAAGCAAAGGTTAAGTTGTGGGGTATTATGATAACGCTAAATTTGGTAATGTTTTGGAAGGGTATTTGTGCATAATTGTTGAGGATTATTACAGTACATTGAGATAAATATGTTAATTGTGCACTTAATTGTGATATTTCTGTTTTCACGAAGTTCGTGGGGCTAATTGATCAAAAGAGTGAAGTTCGGGACTAAAAATGTAATTTCCGGAAATATACTACGCCCCTAGAAGGTCAATTACGCCCTTAGAGAAAAACAGCGCATGAACATGCACTCAGCAGGTTGAACACGCCCGGCCAGCAGCATGAACATGCCTAGCCAGCAGCATGAACACGCCCAACCAAGCAGCATGAACACGCCCAGCCAATTTTTTGTGCACTTAATTGTGCAATTTTTATTTATTTTTTTTGTTCTATGCCCGTTGCCCTTAACCGCCTCAATACGCCCGTAGTGCATCGGGGACTACGCCCGTAGTGATGCTCTGTCCAGAATCTTTGTAAAAATGATGATTTTACCCCTGTTTCAGTTATCTATAAATATTGGGATTTTTACCATTATTTAGAGGTTGGATTAGGGTTGGATTAGGGTTAGCTTAGTGGTTAGATTGGTTAGTATCTCACATTGTTTTGGCTATTGAATATCATATTGGGTTCTTCTTCAATTTCATATATTTTGGTATAGAATTTGGGGAATTTTCTATTACTTTGATTGAATAACTTTGATTAGATAATTCCCTAGGTTGTTTTAGTGAATAAATGTTTCTAGTTAGGTTATGAAATCTCTCCTTGGTCTATGAGGTAGAGTTTTGTGACTTGATCAAGAGGATTTTGAGCTACTTCAATCATTCAAGCTTCAAGGAGCAAGAAGAGGATTCAAGAAGAAAGTTGAGGTGTAGAGATCTTTCCGGATTCAATTGACAACTGGTTTTGGAATTATTTTCTTACCTTCTTCAAGTATTTTTGTTGATAATTCTTGTAATCTAGTTTACCAACCCAATAGGAACTCTCTTCTTCTACATTTCTTTAGGGTAGAAGTGGTTGGTTTCATGTTATACTTTCACTATGAGATTGATCTATTGTGAGTTGATTGTTATGATTTCATTAACTTGAATTGCAATTTCAATTATGGCTTTGATTTGATTGCCTATTTTGAGTTGAGCTCTAATTCGATTTTGTGGTTCGGGTTAACACTAATTGTTAAGTCGGACCTTGGATATACGATTAGTGCTAGATTAGTTTGATTGTCTTCCTATTGATGTACCGGACCTTGGATGATTAGTAGGGATTTGATCTTACTAATATATTCGAGTTGTTCTTCACGTATGAATTTCTTTCAACGACACGTATTGAGGAAGTTCATCCTTAGACTCGGATTTGGTGAAATTGTAATAGTTGAATCATGATACTTGATTTTGTTGTGAAGTGTATCCTCCACTCTCTCTAATGTGTTTAGTGAGTTCTTCACATATTCAATATTATCTCATCCATGATTTTACTTTACTTGCTTTTAATTTGCTTTCTAGATTTAGAAATCAATCTTATCATTCTTGATATTGGTTGGTTTACGTTGAATGATCCTTATTCACAAATCATATTCATAATTAGTTTGATTATATTTTCCACACTAGAATTTAATAGAAGTCCTAGGGAAAAATGATTTTTATAAATTTAAAATCTGAATACTACTATATTTACTAAACTATTTTGATAGGTGTTCTGCCTAATTGAGTTATTTTATTAGTGACAAACCTATTTTATCTTGAAGATTCTTATTATTTTTAGTATTATTTATTCGATTATTTATATTAATATTATATATAACTCAAATACACATCGGATGTCTTCTCATGTTTGAGCTCGGAATCACCTATCTTAGAAAACTGGTTAGAATTATGGGATTCCGCATTACCTTCAGAATTTTAGGATTTTCGGGATTCCGCATTACAATTTAGGCATGCTATTCTCCACATAATGATCAATAATATCCACAGAAAAACAGATATCATCTAAATGTGCAGGGTGTCTAAGGGTAGATTTCAAATTGAAAGTAATATCTTCGTTGTTTACCCTTAATCTTATCTGACCACTGCTTACATCTATCAATGCTTTAGAGTTAGCTAGAAAAGGTCTACCTAGAATTAATGGTATACTACTTTCACCACTCATATCCATCACAACAAAATCAGCAGGGAAGACAAATTTATCTACTTTAACAAGTATGTCCTCTATAACTCCCCTAGGGATTTTGGTGATCTATCGGCAAGTTATACACACATTCTGGTTTCCTTCGGATTATGCAATCCTAATTTATCAAATAGACTAGATGGCATTAAATTAATACTAGCTCCTAAATCAGCTAAAGCATTTATGTTAGTAATATTTCCTATAGTGCATGGTAAAGTAAAATTACCAAGATCTTTTTGTTTTGAAGGCAACTTGTTTAAAAGAATAGCAGAAACACATTCATTTAAAACAACTTTATCCATGTCTAGCTTTCGCTTATTACTAACAATTTCTTTTAAAAACTTAGCATACTTAGGCATTTTTGAAACAACATCAAGCAAAGGTAAATTAACATGAATTTGACTAAAAATTTGCGGAAATTTCTCAAACTGCTCATTCTCTTTATTTTGTTTCAATCTTGAAGGGTATGGGGCCTTCGGTCGATACTCTTGTGTGGGTATCTTTTGTTCCTCGGCTACTTTCTCTTTTTCGACTTCCGTCGGCGTTGAGTCCTTGGAACTCTCTTCTTCTTCCTGCCTGAAATAGTAGGGTTAGTAATTTTAGGAGTAGGAGGGTCTAGAATTTTACCGGGATCTCGAGTCAAAGTCTTGCATTCTCTTATTGGGTTGTTCTCGGTATTGCTCGGTAATGCACCATGAGCTCTTCCTGAAATCTGATTTGTCACCTGCCCCATTTGTCTTCCTAGAGTTTGTAGAGAGGCGTGTGTGTTTCTGGCAAAGGTCTCGTCTGCCTCAACCTTTCATCTGTCTGTCTCATCCTCTCATCTGCTTCTCTCATTCTTTGTTCATTACTCTCCTGAATCTTTTTACCCGATTCAATCATTTCCTTATTTGAGTTCATTATTACCTTCATCATCTCCCTCATTTCTTGCATAGGGTCTTTAGGTTGATTGAAATTTCTCGCAGGTGGTAATGTCAGTTGCTTGTGATTGCGGGAAAGGAGCATTCTGGTAATTCCTTGGATAATTCATGGCTCCAAGCATTATTCTTCCAACTAAATCCAAGATGATTCCTCCAATTGGGGTTATAAGAATTCCCCGTAGGTCGCTGTATTAGCAGCATCCACATACTCCATTTCTTCTGGAATAGTCGAATTCCATTACCAAAACAATCACCACCGAAATGCGGTCCTTGACAAAACTCACGGACTTGATATACCGTTTGAACGTTTCTTCCTTGAAGAGCAATTAGTTGATTATTAAATTGAGCCTTTATACTTTCAATTTGCTCGTCCAAAGAGGAGTTTGCCATGTTAGCTAGCTGTTTCTAAGGTTTCGCCCTTACACTTGTCCTCCAATTTTTATTTGTTTTGCTCATCCTTTCCAATGCATTAGTTGCATCTATCTCATTCATTCCATTAAAACCTCCTTGGGGGGTTCAACCCATCCAAGATTTGCTTTCCTCGCTCGTTCATTCCTCCGTAGAGCAGCTTGTAATACAAGTGGTTCACGAAATCCATGTTGAGGGCATGCTCTTAATAACTCCTTCATTCTTTCCCAAACGTCGACAACAGTTTCATCCTCCGCTTGCGAGATACTTGATATTGCTTTCCTCATTTCCAAGATTCTAGCAATGGGTAGTACTCGGTTAAGAATGCTTTGCTCAATTGGTCCCATGTTGTAATTGAACCAGTAGGGGACTCCGGAGTAACCATTTCTTTGCTCTATCCCTTAGAGTGTATGGGAATAAGGTCAGCATCATCAACTCAATAGGACTATCCCCTTTAAAAGCATCACACAGCGCAGCGAACTCGGATAAATGTTCCATTGGGTCCTCGGATGGTAGTCCTCCGAATTGTGACCTTGTGATTACCAATTGCGGAACGCCCGGTTTCAAGTCATACCTATCTCCTTCGGGCAACCTTATAGCACTTCACATAGATATGTTTTGCGGCTGGATGTAAGTTTCCATCGATGGTAGTGGTGGTTGAGCTGCCATTTCTGGTAAGATTAGTTTTCTCTTTGCACCTCTAGCTCTGCAGATTAAGATTTCGGGATTGTCAAGCCTTTCTCGAAGTTCAGCCCTTGAGGCTCGAGTCATACAACTGCAAACAAAGAATATAAAGATAGATAAGATGCAAATATAGTTAGAAGTTCAAAGATAAAAGGTTAAATATTTTTGGTTTTTTTTTTTTTAGATTTTTATGATTTATAAAATATTCTAGATAATTTCTAGAAAATATCTTAGTATGATTTTAGAATGAATTTTCTAAAATTTGAATAACCTTAATTATTTAATTTAGGAAATCCTATACCAAGAAAGTAGGATCTAATTCTACTAATTGTGTCTTAATTGTGTCTTATGAATTTAGCGTTCCCCGGCAACGGTGCCAAAAATCTGGTGTGTGTTTTGAGTGAATAAAATATAGTATCATATAAAGCAAATAATCTCACAAAACAAGTGTCACAAAATCAAACACAACTAAGGCATAGTACCTATCGCATGCAGATAGTAACACGGGAGTACCACGATTTTAAATGTATAATTATCGTATCCTCGGGAACGTTGGTGACGGCTGGTTAGTTTCTACCAATTTTGACAATCTTTAAGGTTCAGGGAATTAGTCTTATGTGTCCATTTGATTCAGATATGTTTGTTCAAAGAATAATTAAAACAAGAATGGAAAATAATTGACTAAGATCTCTAATGAAGTACGTATGATTAATTAAGGTGAACAATGTTCGAAAGTTCAATTTACAAATGGATCTAAGGCAATCATGAATTCGAATCGTCGTACTACCATACCCGAGTTATCTAAAGTGATTACCTCAATACGGGTCGTTGCAAGTAATCCTAAACCCTTGTAGATTAATTATTAAGTCGTGAATTTAATAAGTTAATCTTAAGATTTGCATTGATTACTAACTTGAGATTATTAGGCTTCCTAACTTCATTATGGTCGATGCAAGTTATTAGACCTAATCTGGCAATTTTTAAATTCTCCTATGGTATGGTCGGGTCTCCTAAACAAACCATTAATTTAATTTACTATTGTAGTATCATGCATCAACCTAAGTTTCATAGCATAAACTCAATACGAGAATCCGAAATCGAAAGCGTAAAACATAAAGCAATTCATAATGTATATTAAAACGTATCATTTCCGAAATGTATAAATCATGAATTAATCAATCTAAATAAAGAGAATCCTAGGACACGGAATCATAACATATAAAGGAAAAGTAATACAAGAACGAAAAGAAAAGGAAAGAGAAAGTTGTTGTGTTGCTCTCACGCTTTTCCACGGCCGGCTTAATCCTCCGGACCTCGCCAAGACTTATACTCTGGATCCTTATCCTGCCCTAAAGATCTTCAACTACCACTCCCCTCAACTAAACTATAGGGTATCCCTTATGGTCGAGGCTCAACCCTACACTCGAGAAGAAAGAAGAATGAAAACCGAAAACTAGACTAGAGCATATCACGAAATTCCTATTGGCCGGGAAATTGGAAATGCTCCTGTTCCGAGTGATTCTGGTGTGCTTCAACAACTGGGGGAGTACATCTATTTATAGGAGTGAAATAGAGTTGAAAAGAGGTAAAATTTCCATGTGGGACATTGAATTGCGCCAAAATTGCCTTGAACACGGGCAGGAACACGCCCGTGTTGATTTTTTTTTTCCAAATATTGCACTTTTAGTCCCTAATTTCTTCATTTCTTCAATTTCAGTCCTAAAACTTCCAAAAAGCGAAAACAGAGCAAATTTGCGTAATTTCCATTTAATTAATTCCAATTAACTCCATAATTAACTCAAATTGAACACAATTAATGTATAAAAACACGATATAAAATCGATTTATCAAATTACTAATTGTAACCTATGCCATACAACCATTAATTCAAGCATGAAGGTATAATAATCCACTTACTCTTCTCATGTATCCTAACATCCAGTCCCCATGCACATTTCTGAAAACTCCCCCTATATTTTGTTGCCCAATTTTTCTATTGACAGTTCCCTTTATATTTAATTTAATATTGTTCCGAGCAGGAGGTATCCACACAAGGTCGGGGGTTGGTTTGCAATCGGTCAAAGAATTATTTTCAAGTGATCTACAAGTAGAGATTTGATATTCTATTGTTCTAGCGAAACAAAAATAAGGTGATTGAGGCTTATATGTGTTAGGGTTAAGAATTCTTTGATTTCTGTTTGTCCAAATGAACCGAGAACTGAATTAAAAGAAGGAACCCCAGCTAAAATTAGATCTAATAAGAGTTTTGTTATTATGATGATGTCAAATATAATCATGATTTGGAACATTATTTGTGCATAATTGTGGAGCTTTATTGTTCTAATTTGAGATAATTTGATTACTATGAGCTTAATTGCATTATTTTTGTTTTCAAGTAACTTTCGGGCCAAATTGAGTGAAAAAGAACAAATCGGGGGCTGAATTGCAATTTCTGGAAGTCCACTACACCCATAGTGATAGAATGTCACTATGCCCGTAGTGATGACGTCATCCATGACGTCACTACGGCCATCGCAAGCGCCTACGACCGCACCCGACCGGATCCAATTGCCCATGCTCTACGCCGACCCGTAGCACCGCCTATTGCCCTTGCTCTATGCCCATAGTCGACATCAGATCCAATTGCCCATACCCGACAGCTCCCTACGCTCGTAGCTCACCTACTCCCTACGCTCGTAGTGCATCCAGATTTGTGATTTCATATGGAAAATTACCATTTTGCCCTTAATTTATTAGTGACAAACCTATTTTGTCTTGAAGATTCTTATTATTTTTAGTATTATTTATTCGATTATTTATATTAATATTATATATAACTCAGATACATCGGAGATATCTTCTCATGTTTGAGCTCGGAATCACCTGTAGAGCTGGTTAGAATTATGGGATTCCGCATTACCTTCAGAATTTTAGGATTTTGGGATTCCGCATTACAATTTAGGCATGCTATTCTCCACATAATGATCAATAATATCCACGGGAAAAACGGATATCATCTAAATGTGCGGGGTGTCTAAGGGTAGATTTCAAATTGAAAGTAATATCTTCGTTGTTTACCCTTAATCTTATCGACCACTTTGCTTACATCTATCAATGCTTTAGAGTTAGCTAGAAAAGGTCTACCTAGAATTAATGGTATACTACTTTCACCACTCATATCCATCACAACAAAATCAGTGAGGAAGACAAATTTATCTACTTTAACAAGTATGTCTCTCTATAACTCCCCTAGGGATTTTTGGTGATCTATCGGCAAGTTATACACACATTCTCGGTTTCCCTTGATTATGCAATCCTAATTTATCAAATAGACTAGATGGCATTAAATTAATACTAGCTCCTAAATCGGCTAAAGCATTTATGTTAGTAATATTTCCTATAGTGCATGGTAAAGTAAAATTACCAAGATCTTTTTTGTTTTGAAGGCAACTTGTTTAAAAGAATAGCAAGAAACACATTCATTTAAAACAACTTTATCCATGTCTAGCTTTCGCTTATTACTAACAATTTCTTTTAAAAACTTAGCATACTTAGGCATTTCGAAACAACATCAAGCAAAGGTAAATTAACATGAATTTGACTAAAAAATTTGCGTAAATTTCTCAAACTGCTCATTCTCTTTATTTTGTTTCAATCTTGAAGGGTATGGGGCCTTCTGGTCGATACTCTTGTGTGGGTATCTTTTGTTCCTCAGCTACTTTCTCTTTTTCGACTTCAGTCGGCGTTGAGTCCTTGGAACTCTCTTCTTCTTCCTGCACGAAATAGTAGGGTTAGTAATTTTAGGAGTAGGAGGGTCTAGAATTTTACCGGATCTCGAGTCAAAGTCTTGCATTCTCTTATTGGGTTGTTCTCGGTATTGCTCGGTAATGCACCATGAGCTCTTCCGAAATCTGATTTGTCGTACCCCATTTGTCTTCCTAGAGTTTGTAGAGAGGCGTGTGTGTTGGCAAAGGTCTCGGTCTGCCACCCTTTTCATCCATCTGTCTCATCCTCTCATCTGCTTCTCTCATTCTTTGTTCATTACTCTCCTGAATCTTTTACTTGATTCAATCATTTCCTTATTTGAGTTCATTATTACCTTCATCATCTCCCTCATTTCTTGCATAGGGTCTTTAGGTTGATTGAAATTTCGCAGGTGGTAATGTCGATTCTTTGTGATTGCGGGAAAGGAGCATTCCGGTAATTCCTTGGATAATTCATGGCTCCGGCATTATTCTTCCAACTAAATCCAAGATGATTCCTCCGATTGGGGTTATAAGAATTCCCAGTAGGTCTTTGTATTAGCGGCATCCACATACTCCGTTTCTTTGGAATAGTCGGAATTCCATTACGCCAAAGCATCACCGCGAAATGCGGTCCTTGACAAAACTCACGGAGACTTGATATACCGTTTGAGCGTTTCTTCCTTGAAGAGCGATTAGTTGATTATTAAATTGAGCCTTTATACTTTCAATTTGCTCGTCAAAGAGGAGTTTGCCATGTTAGCTAAATTGTTTCTAAGGTTTCGCCCTTACACTTGTCCTCAATTTTTATTTGTTTTTTGCTCATCCTTTCCAATGCATTAGTTGCATCTATCTCATTCGTTCCATTAAAACCTCCTTGGGGGTTAAACCCGTCCGATATTGCTTTCCTCGCTCGTTCATTCCTCAGTAGAGCTGCTGTAATACAAGTGGTTCACGAAATCCATGTTGAGGGCATGCTCTTAATAACTCCTTCATTCTTTCCCCAAAGCGTCGACAACGGTTTCATCTCCTCTTTACGAGATACTTGATATTGCTTTCCCTCGTTTCCAAGATTCTAGCAATTTGGGTAGTACTCGGTTAAGAATGCTTTGCTCAATTGGTCCCATGTTGTAATTGAACCGGTAGGGACTCGGAGTAACCATTTCTTTGCTCTATCCCTTAGAGTGTATGGGAATAAGGTCAGCATCATCAACTCAATAGGACTATCCCTTTAAAGCATCACACAGCGCGGCGAACTCGGATAAATGTTCCATTTGGGTCCTCGGATGGTAGTCCTCCGAATTGTGACCTTGTGATTACCAATTGCAGACGCCCGGTTTCAAGTCATACCTATCTCCTTCGGGCAACCTTATAGCACTTCACATAGATATGTTTTTGCGGCTGGATGTAAGTTTCCATCGATGGTAGTGGTGGTTGTGCCGCCATTTCAGGTAAGATTAGTTTTCTCTTTGCACCTCTAGCTCTGCAGTTAAGATTTCGGGATTGTCAAGCCTTTCTCGAAGTTCAGCCCTTGAGGCTCGAGTCACAAGCTGCAAACAAAGAATATAAAGATAGATAAGATGCAAATATAGTTAGAAGTTCAAAGATAAAGGTTAAATATTTTTAGTTTTTTTTTTTTAGGATTTTATGATTTATAAAATATTCTAGATAATTTCTAGAAAATATCTTAGTATGATTTTAGAATGAATTTTCTAAAATTTGAATAACCTTAATTATTTAATTTAGGAAATCCTATACCAAGAAAGTAGGATCTAATTCTACTAATTGTGTCTTAATTGTGTCTTATGAATTTAGCGTTCCGACAACGGTGCCAAAAATCATGGTGTGTGTTTTGAGTGAATAAAATATAGTATCATATAAAGCAAATAATCTCACAAAAAAGTGTCACAAAATCAAACACAACTAAGGCATATACCTATCGCTGCTGGATAGTAACACGGGAGTACCACGATTTTAAATGTATAATTATCGTATCCTCGGGAACGTTGGTGACGGTTTGGTTAGTTTCTACCAATTTTGACAATCTTTAAGGTTCAGGGAATTAGTCTTATGTGTCCATTTGATTCGGATATGTTTGTTCAAAGAATAATTAAAACAAGAATGGAAAATAATTGACTAAGATCTCTAATGAAGTACGTATGATTAAAATTAAGGTGAACAATGTTCGAAAGTTCAATTTACAAATGGATCTAAAGCGATCATGAATTCAAATCGTCGTACTACCATACCAGAGTTATCTAAAGTGATTACCTCAATACGGTCGGTGCAAGTAATCCTAAACCCTTGTAGATTAATTATTAAGTCAGTGAATTTAATAAGTTAATCTTAAGATTTGCATTGATT
>JAHSUH010001987.1:0-76350 GCA_025388415.1 Cynanchum wilfordii
TGGTTGTTGAAACAATGAATGAGAATGATTGTTATCCGATTGATTTAAATGTTTTAAATGATATTTATCGTTAATTGAAAATTTTGATATATATAAATATATATATGTATTTAATCTGTTTTTTTAAGGAATATATATGACTGTTAATTTTTTATTATTAGAAATTTTAGGGTTTTGAATCGATTTATTAGGTTCTCTGAATAATGGGTTTATTACGGATCTTTATCCGAATTAAGAACCGATCAAAATTTTTATGACGACGATATGTATTTTTATATATATTTTTAAAGAAGACATAGATTTAATATTTTTAAATGTAGCAGATTGAACTTTGTTGTTCTTATTTAAAAAAAAAAAGAAACGATGTATATGTATATGTATAGTTATATTTTTTATATAAACTTTTATTGTTAATAAAAGATAAAGTTTTAAAAGAGAATATTTTTAAATATATATATATATATATATATATACACACGTGTATAGTATATGAAAGTTGCGTTTTTTCTTAAATGTGTAGAAAAACTAAAATATATGAAATTTTATCTTTTTATTCAAATTTGAATAGTTTGATGATTTTAAAATGTTATATAAATAATTTACACATTGTTTAAGTAATTTTTTTTAAGTACAGTACACTACTTTCCGGAATACTGAATTATTTTTATATTTATTATTTATTGACGTTATTTGAAAAATTGTATTTTAAATTACTTTAAGGAATCTATTTTTTTAAAGTACAAGTGTATTACTTTCCGGAATGTTTAATTATTGTTTTATTTTTATTTATTGATATTATTTTGGAAATTTTTATTTTAAATTATTTTAAGTCCAATATTATAAAAGATATATATTTTTGACTTATTTTCATAATCTTAAGATATTGAGTTTTAAATATTGTTATTTCGGAGTCTTGAAAATATTTTATTTTGAATTATGATTTAATCAGTAAACTAAATAGTAAAGTTTTATTTGTTTATTATGTAGTAAAAGTTGATTTTTATACTTTCCGATGTTATTGGGGATAACTTGATGAATGTGCAATGGGAATATTGGCATGGACAAAAAGCCACCCAAATGAAAAGTAATGGCCCTCTCCTAACGGGTATAAAGTTAGGAACCGAATTCAGTTAAAGACCCATTAGCGAAACATCCAAACTATCCCCCAATAGTCAAAGAAAAGTGAAGAAGGAATTGAATGATTTATTGTATTTCATTATCTTTGGATAATGACAATTTGAATGATTTATCATGAAAGATTTATTCTCTCTTACTTTATTGAATTATAGTTAAAAATGTTTTGGAAAAATTATTAATATTATTTTTACTACTATTGCTATTTTTATAAAGATAGTTTTTAAGGAACGGAATGTTCTACCTACTGAGTAGTTTGTACTCACCCCCCATGACTCTCACCCTTACAGGTGATAGTGAAGACTATGAATTTGAGGATGATGATCGTTGGGATGATGATTTTTGAATAAGAGCGTTGAAGTTATTTTCATTTTATTTGGAATAAATTCCTATTGTATAGGAAACTTACAGTTGGTGATTTGAGTATTTGTGATTATAAGTTTTAAATGTTTTAGACACAATTTTATGAGATTTGTTACAGTTTAATAGTTTTATTGGAAGTTTTATGTTATTGAATGTAAGAGGTTTGGCATTCTTTGGGGAAACCTAGTGAATGTTGTCGTGTTACCTCCCTGAAAAAGGGGCATGACACATATTGATAAACCCTAAAAGGTTTAATCTTTTCAAAAAGAATATGGATTATATATAAAAAATTCTTAATAACCCAACATATAGGCTTTGATACCATTTGTTAGAATGAAATAAACATATTTTTCAAGATCTATATCTTAAATTATTAAGAATAACTTAACTAATTGCGGAAGCGTACCTGATTTCATCCCGTAAATTCAAAACCTTCTTAGCCTTTAAGAAGACACCTTTCCGATCAAAACTGTCGAAGCGATTAAAGTCTTCCGAGAAATATTATTGGAGCTAGGGTTCTGTTCTATTGACGGGATATAGAATAGAAACTCACAATCCTCTCTCGAGGACCATAACCAATAAAATATATATCAATCCCTAGCTAACCCATCACAGACTAGGAATTAGGATATCTACATAAGTGGGCTCATACTTATTTCCGATGCATTAACCCATTTAACATAATTAGATCACTTTTAATAGGGCCTTATAAAATATAATAACACTTAATACATAAATGACACGAAAGCCCACATGATTTATTAAAATAAATCCAACAAAACCTTCATACACTATTTGTTGAACATGATCCTCAATTCGCACCTTAATTTGCAATGGTTGATCTACTTGGACTTGAATGCAAAGCCTTGCAAATTGTCCTCGTAATACGTCATTAGTGTGCGCATCGATTTTAATTAGCTTTCCTAATCCGTTCCGGATCCTTGTTAACAGTTTTTTGTCATAATACTCAAAGGGAAGCCTAGGTAACCTTGCCCATAAAGCAGTTATTTCACACTTAGCCATTGTTACATTAAATTTAGGTTCCCATGGTCTTATTGTTATAAAGTGTTGCCCAATAAACCATGGTCCACCCGTGAATATCTTAAGATAATTTTCTTGCCTTTGAAACCTCATAAGAAAATAGTCATTCCCCAAATCTACTAACTTTATTTCTTCAACAATTACCCATAGGCTATTCAATCTCATTAGTAGTAGTCTATATCCAACTTTTTTCCCAAGCACTTTAATAATTAGTGAGTTTACCCATGGCTGGTATAGTCTTTTGTTTTTCCTCAGAACTTAGCGGAATGAAAGTTTGACAACCATCAGGATTATCAATTTCAGGTGATAGATCAAAGTGTTGAAAGTATTGGTTTATATGCTCCGAGTCTTTTGATGAATTTGTGAGCAACAGTTTATCTTTATAACTTACCTCTTTTTTCTCTTGTCAAAGGACTTACCCCATCGAGTTCCATTGAGTCTTCTGCAATTTGATTGTCTTCCGCTATCTTCTTCCGTCCGATTAAGATGATCGAGTTCCTCTACTGTAGGAGGTCGATTATCACTCATAGTGAGAGAAAGCAATTGAAAAAGCGGCTACTGCCGAAAACAGAGGGAAAACAGAATTGTACATGGCATAGCTACTGGAATTTTTTATAAAAACAGAGGAAACGGACGGTTGCCTACTGGAATTTATAAAAGAAACAGGGGAAATGCAACCTATAGCTACTGGAAATTTAATGAAAACAGAGGAAATGCATGTTAACTCACTGGAATGCATATAAATGGCAAGAAAATGCAACCTACATGCACTAAGCTACTTACATGCAAACCATAAACTACCTAAATGCCATACAAAACACAAAACATGCAAATTACAAACATGCAGATTACTACTGGAATGCAAATTAAATCAAAAACAAGTAGCAAATGTTTGGTCACTGCCTGAGCACTTCTCGGAATTAATTTCCGAGAGACTGCCTTATTCATCATTTTTTTTTTTTTTTTTATATAACAAACTAAAACAAACATTAAAGAAACCTTAAAACACTAAGTAAAGTCCTAAAACTGCAGTTCCAAAGCATGGCAGTGATGACCAATTTTTTTGGACAGATTATGCAAACTAAGATCATATCAAAACAATGCACTATAAAGACAAGTAAATTAGATGCAAAAACTCATACCTCAACTTTACACTAAGCACACAAGAAGGCAAACATAAAGAAAAGAAAAGGCATGAAAAATAAACTAAAATTACTCCTAAAATCTGTCCAAAGAAAGTATTAAAATAGTAATCTCCATGAATTGGAAACACCATTAAAACACTAACTTCAAGAGAGAAGGAGAAGAACTACTCAAGAGAGAGAACAAGGCCATTCAAAACAATAAATATAAATATATATTTAAAATATATAAATGAGATTTAATTATATATTTAAATATATAAATAAAATTTGTATATCTACAATATCTCAAACATTTTCGGAACTTATTCTCGATACAAACTCTTTAAACTCGGAAACAAGTCCCAAAAGGGGCAATTTATATAATTAAAATTTATATATTTTTTAAATATATTATTTATTTATATATTTTATATATTTACATATTAAGATTTTAGAAGAGTCTCATCCTGGATGAGTGATATGTGACAAGTTTATAACCATTGATTGTCACCATCTTCATCTATAAATAGAGGGGAAAATTCATTCAACATACACACTATGAAATTGAGAGATATTTGAACAATAACAAATCCAGACCATTATAAATTGAAGATTTATAAATATCATTTGTTTACATGTAATTTTCGTTTACTTGTAATTTCGATTTTTACAAGAAACAAAGAATTTATTGTTCACACAAGTTTTTTTTTTAATTTATTATATTAAATGATTAGAATTTTTTTTTAAGGAAAGGAAATGATAAGAAAATATTAATTATTTATTAACTATTTAAAGTTTATATTTATTCTATTTATTCAAATTTAACTTTAGTTCAATATTTTACAATTTTCTAAAATTATATTATTTGCATTATGTTTTTAAAATTTCTTATATGGTTGACTTATCCTCATATGTTTTTTTTTTTTTTTTTTTTAAAAAGATGAAATCAGGTCTTTCCTTTCTTATTCAAAAAATTGTTCTCGTAACCTCAAGACGTAGGTGAGTTGGTAAGAAGTTCTCTTAGCTTAAGTGAGGTTAGGGGTTCAAACTCCCACTCATGTATGCAACTGTTTAAAATTTGGAGTCAGAGCTTCCTCCCTCAAGGGACCAACCCGGCTCGAACAGGGATTAGTCTAGATGTAGATTTGGCTTAAAAGTGTTCTCTCATAGTTTGGGACTCATTTAGAACAACTCGTGCCTAAGCAAAAAAAAAATTGTTCTAGTGAGTCTTAAAAAAAAAAATAAAGTAAATTTTGATGTAATATATATAATTTATTTTATATGGAAAATATAATTTTTTAAAAGATAAATTAATTTCAAAGTGTTTGTTTTGGTATATTTTTACATATTTTTAAATACGATTAAATTTATCTTTTAAAATAATTTCTTTTTCTATGGAACATATATGGATGGATTGAAAATGTACTATATATAATATGTAAATAAATGAAAGAAATGATTTTTTTGCTTATATTCTTGAGATATTATATGAATCACTAATTAGACCTTTAAAAAAAATAGTGAGTATTATTTTGTTTTTGTCACCTATTGATATGTTATAATCTTTATCTATTTAATATATGATGTGTCGGTAAATGCTTGTTATTAATTAACATGTTTCAAATAAATAAATCACATAAAGTTATTACATAATCAAGCATTATTAAAGGCGGTAGAGTAATTACTGCAAACATGGAAGCATCACGATTTTACATTTATAGAATATTATATTCCCCAAGAACATGGTAGAAGCTTTTAGTATCTACCAATTATGGCAAGGTTTTAATTAATGAGAATTAGTCCTAGGCATCAATTCAATTCATATTGAGTGATGTGAAAAGAAAACAAACAAAAGATAAAAAGATAAAAGTAGAAGATAGGAAATAAGAATCTCAATTAAGCACCAATAATTCAATTAGGAAGACGAATATTCGAAAATGCAACTCTAAAGTGGATCTAAGGCAATTGTTAATTTTCAATTATCTTACTGTCGTACCTGAGTTATTTAAATTAATTAATTCAATACAGTTCATCACAAGTAATCCTAAATCTTTTAAGTTTATTACTAAGTCATCATTTAATAGCTTACCTTAAGATCAATATGAAAAACTAACTCAAGATTATTAGAACATTCAACAAATCAAGGTACGATCATGTCAATTATTCTAATTCGGCAATTCATTACCTAAATAATAAATTTCCAATTTAAACTCTATTTGAATAACATGATCAATTAAGTCTAACCCTAATTATCATGGCATAATCACAATAGCAATTCAAATTGAAAGTATCAGATAAAGACAATTCCCAATGAAAATTCAATTACAATATTCTTCCCAAATATGTAAAATAAAAACCCTAACTGTTCATTCTAAAAGAAAGGAATAGAAGAAGATTCTTAAGAAATAGAATTCTAATAGATATTAAAAATTCAAGTACAAGAATAAAAAGAAAAGGAAAGAGAATGTTTTTCGTATTGATGTCACTTAATCTCTAGGTAGTTCAGTGCTCCGGATCTTAAAGAATCCTCGCAATAAATGTCTTTGTCATGATCTTTAGAATTTCGGGTAGACTATGTCTCAACTATTCTGTAGCGGTCTCTCATACGATTTGAGGCTCGAACACTACAACAACATTATCAAGATAAAAAATCTAAGATTCTACGGGAATAATCCAATAGATCTAACAAAAAGTACATAAATTCCTTTGTTCTATGAATTCTACTCTCTCAAACATTGAGAATGACGCCACTATATATAGGAGTGAGTTCAAGGGCTTTTCAAGGATTTCGGAAGATCAAGATGAAGACATTAAGATTAATGATAGCAAAATTTTGAATACTCATAAAGATTAATGATACACAATTATTTATGACACATTAAGCTCAAGCGAGACATTGTAAGATTTATTTTAATAAATCATGTGGGTTTATGTTTCAATTGTATTTTTAAAGCTATCATAATTAAATGGACCAATTAAAGTGATAAGTTTAATGAGTTTACATGCATTAAATATAAGTACGAGCTTGCATATATAGATACCATATTCCTAGACTGATGAGTTAGCAAGGATTATAATATATATTGGTTATGGTTCCGAGAGACTATCAAGAGTCTTATATTCTATATCTCGTCAATATCACGGAACTATTAACTTTGATAGATCTCTTGAAAGACTTTATTCTCTTATTCTATACATGATTCAATAACATTACAAGAATTCAAGATCAATAAAAAGTTAAAGATTCAAAAACTTTAATATTATTAAAGAATTTTAAAATTAATTCATGTAAATTAATTTCTTCATAATATGACATAATAGTTCTTAAAATTTATTTAAAGAATAGATTTTATAATTAATATTTTTCCAATAATAATTACTTTAGATCTCAATGAATATAAAATTGAGGTTGAATCTTCTGAATATTCATTTCTTCATTTATTATCCTGTACAACTTTCTACATACATCAAAATCACTTTCTTAAATATTTTCATAGCCCGAAAACATATATGATCAAGGCATATTTTTTTTTTTTTTTAAGGAAGACGAAAATATATTAATGAAGGCTGTCAGCTGTAGAAGTAGTAGAAACATCAGATGGAACGGAAGAAAACCATTCCGTGAAACAAGAGAGAGCTAAACCACGAGCAGCAAGCAAATGTGTCTGGATATTAGCAAGCAAACGCTAAAGAATAACTATCAAACACAAGTAAAACATCTAAAATAAGGCCAACAATATGAATGATCAAGGCATTAGAAAGGAAAATTCGTTGGTTCAATTCTCTAATTATTTATGTCTTTTTTAAATTAATCTTAAATCTTAATTTTTTTTTTTAAAAAAAAAAAAAAAAAAAAGATTATTTTTTTTTTTAATTAATCATTCTAATCAAAATTGACCAATCAATATCCAATCACTTTAATAAGTGATCGATACATCTATTAAATTTAAATTTTAAGGACCTTTCATTTCATGTCTTTCTCAACACAATTATAATTAATAAAAAATATTTATTTTTTTAAATTTTAAATTCAATAATAAATATATATATATATATATATATATATATATATATATATATATTATATAAATATATATATATATATATATTTAGTCTTAAGGCAAAAACAACGAAAAAGCCCTTTTAAGTATAAGAAGTGTGTGGATCAAGTTAAAAAAAAATTAAAAAAATTAAAATAAAAAATTAAAATAAAAAAAAAAAAAAAAAAAGAGATTGTCAGGAACAAGTTTAAAAAATAAAAACTAGATAAAGCATCAATTTATTTGAAATAAAAATATTTAATACCAACCCAAAAAAATCAAAATACTTAGAGGTTTAATTGGGGAATTTGCCCATTAGAAAACAAGTTCCTCAGCCTTTTTTTATTCAATACAAAAGCTAAAAATTTCAAATATGAGTATTTGCAGATGTTTTGTTTATTTCTGTTCTTTGAGGAGGTAAGAATCCACCTCTTTAGCCAAAGTAACCAGAAAGTGAAGATGAGCAATTGGTGCAGGGACATCTTCATTTGCCTTCTCATATTCCAGTGTCCATTTCACTATCTTCGTATCAACATTTGCCTCAAGGGTTGCCTTGAAGGACTTGAAATGCTTTGTAATATCTCCACCTATCATTTCAAATGTGATTCTTTTCTTCTGTTCATCAACATAATCTATTCTATCCTTTGTAATAACTGGATGATTACCTGCTCCACAGAAACAAGCCCATCACCATAGGGTACAAACAAGACTCCAACACTAGAACCTTTCATTCCGATGCCATGTTAAATTTCAAGCATAAGCTATCGAGAGGGGGCATATTATATACATGAGTAAACTATATTACCTTCACAAGCATGCTTGCAGAGAAAGGACAAACATAAAATAGATATATATACATATATGTATAGTCCATATGATAACTTGATAGAGGGCATCAATTTTTTTAACTTACCCATGACATAAGTCCATAACCTAACAGAGCCAACACTCTTTCCATCGCCTTCTATAACTTGAATGCTTTGTATTCTTCCGGGAACAATCTTTGGCTGGAGACTTGTTTTGCTAGAGTAAATATCATAGAATATACTAGGGGATGATTTGATATGTGTCTGGAGCTCAAGCTTGCAAAGTTGAGCCATATTTTTTATTGGCAGCTTTTTCTTTACTTTACAGAGCAAGAAAAATTCCAGTCCAGAAAATTTGTTTCTATCTGCACATCAAATTGAAGAATGCTTGAGTTATTTATAATGTGATAGAGAAGATCAATTTGATAGGATAATCTTTAACTTGGCATCAGTATGTCTCTTACCCTACTAGTCAATTCATTTGCTGTTTTCAGCATTAGAATCTGTCAAACAAATAATTCCCTTTCCCATTTTAGAATGCAATGTGTGAAAGTGGAGAACCTTGAAATGTGTTTCACTAAAATTTTTAGAAGAGAATCATTCCAGCACACATTGCCAAAGTGAAATTGGTGAAACTTCCCATCAAGCATAACAAATGTGATGAAACTCTAATATCCCTTGTCTTTTCAATTAGTAATGAAAATTCAAGAACTAATAATGATGCATAAGTGCTAAAAGCCCACATAGATAAAATTGTAAAAAGAAATTATAGAATTTCAGGCAGCAAGAATCATGATGGCCCTCTTCATATCCAACATTATTTATGTCAAATCAGCAGTGAATCTAGAGCTTTAACAATATGGATGGATATATGCCTCTCTTGAAGGAGAAGTTTCTTTGTACTCAAACCAGATACTCTTTTTGAGAGATTACACTTGATCAAATTTATCATGTTAAAATGGGAAAGTTTACCTTAGCAATTTTCTGTTTGTGTTACCTCTTTTTTACTTGGGGAACTTGGTTGCATACATCAACATCTGCATAGGAAGCCAATATTAATTTAGCAGTAGTATTATATTTATTTAAACAACATAAATACACCATCTTGTAGGAAACAGTAAGAGTTGGCCCCCCAAATTATCTAAATAATATATGTATTAATTTCTTGGCATATATTACAATGGCATAAGGGAATACAAAAGTGTCATTGCATATATTGAGATCTAGACCTATACAATATGTGGGAATGTGGCTCAAACCACTTCTACCTAAAATAGAACTACATTCTTCTCCACATTACAATACCAAATTCTCCAACAGCTCATCTATTAAGGTAATCATGTGAATCCTCTCTAGAACTAACTACTACCATGGAGGAAGAGAAAATACCTTGCTTATCTTCAATCACCTCATCATCACTTTTCTTCTCATTTTTCTCATCCTTTCGAGATGATGTGGAAGACGATGCTCCAGATGCTTGTACGGCTAAACTTCCACCTGAAACGAAAAACAAGTACAGAAATGTTAATCAAAGTGTTGAACATAATACAGGTTTCTTTCTATTTAGGATGGGTGAGAAACAAGAGAAAGGGAATTAGCGGAAAGGAAATCTGAGTAACATAGGAAAAGTTGAAAAATACATCCATTATGCAGGATGTTAGTCTGATTAGAAACTAAAATATACCTAGAAATTAAGTTGACTTAATATCATGCATATCAATTTTTTGCATATCAGATATTAGCTGATAAGAACATATCTAAACTTGATCTTAGCCAAAAGGCCAAGAAAAGTATCAAACCAAGAGAAGTTGATTGGTTAGAAATGGATTACATCCTTGACATATCTTAAGCATCTAAAGATATTCAAATCCATAATCCACTGAATCCTGAAGATGTTTTTACCTAGAACCAGAGCAGCTCCGATCCATCCATGAATACCCCATCTCTCTCCAAGAAGAAACCATGCAAATCCAGCACCCCAAACTGGCTCCAATCCATATATTATAGCAGTATCAGTTGCAGAAACATCACGCATAGCAGCAATCTGTATGGTTATATTATTCAAAAGATCAATCATTCCCGAGCTCATATAAAATTCAAATGGTCCTTAAAGATAATATCAACACTTGAACATGAGATATCCTGCTCTAATACAATTATAACTTTCGACCTAATGTAAAAGCTGAAAGGTAGATTTATACATTTAACAATTTCTAATCAATGATACAAGGAAGATTGTCTCAACGTCAGATGTGAAAGGTGTCACTTAATCTAAAAAAAGAAAAGAATTGACATAAAATGTTTTATGAATTATTAGCACCCGGAAAGTTAAATCAACTCATAAATCACCTATACAAGAACACGCTGGTTTTCAGATTCAAGAACTAAATGGTAGTTTTACCTCTATCCACAAACAAAGTCCAGTGGAGAAAATTCCGGTGTAGAGTGCAGGTATCCAAGGAAATGTTACTGTCCATTCCCAAAATGTTGACCATGTCCAAGATGATGGATTTAGTACTTCTATACCTCCAGTCAAGCCCCCAATTAGACACCATACTGATGAGAAAACAGCAACGACACACACCTAAAAGAAACAAATGCTTAAAATAAGAAAAGAAATGAATTGAGAATCATGGTCTTGAAAAAGAATGGGATGGAAACTAACCTCATATCCTAGGAGAGGTAAGAAGTTATCTTTTGAGATACTTCTTGAAATATGCTCAGTTCTTAACATATGAATCCCAAAAAATACTGTACTCAAGAAGTTAAACAAATCGCCAACCTGATTACCAGCAAAAGTTAGTGATATTTGTTAAGGAACATCTCCAATACTTAGAATAATACAGATCTGATCAGCATTATAAATTCTAAGAAATCACTAGATCTCAAATGTTTTGCCTGCTGAAAATATTAAACACGGAAATCAAACAAAGGTAAGTCAGAGTAGACTTACACAAGGGGGTGATCCACTTGATTCCAGCATTCCCACACCTACAATTGACATGAGAGCTCCAAACCAGGTACGAGCAGGGATTGTAGCCCCCAACATACCATCAAGCAATGGAACCACAATTACCTAATAATGTCACCCATGTTTCATTTAGGTTCTATAATCTCATACCATGTTATATTTGATTCTAGAAGAAAAACAATATTTAGTTGAAATACTGAAATTTCTTACAGTGAACATGGAAATGAAAGATGCTCTCCCAGCATCAGATGTCAGCAGCCCAAGTGCTTGCATAAGGTAGCCCAAGCTGACCCAGGTTCCCAATTCTATCCCAGCGTTACGGGTTTGGATATCATCCCTTGCTTGTAATACAAATGGAAAAAATGGAATTGCAGAGAAAACAAACCGCACCACAGTGAAGACCTCTGGGTCAACAAAAGCTTCTACTTCTTTCACCACAGGAATATTGCTTGCTGCAATACATGTTAACTAATATCAGCAAATTTAACAGATTTGAGGGCTTATTTCCAATATTAGTAGGACCAGTCTTGCAGTTACTAAGAGAAGGTGAATTCATTCCTAGTTTCATTAACAGGCAATTCTAGTGTGTACATCGAGAAATTTACAAGTGGATAATTTCACATCAAATATGTAGCAATACCACACCAAGATTATCAACTATTTCCATTGTTTAACTCTCATGTTCAACAAAATAACATTTATTCAGGTGACTGTGGACATGAAGGCAAAAAAAAACTAACTGATGAATACTCTTTTATCTTACTGAAATTAATACGATTACAAAAGCTTTAAGGTCAACAAAAATAACAATCACAAACTTGTTATTTATAATCACATTCAATTTGCATGATGACATCATGTGTATATGGTTTATTTTACATCGTTCCTATAATTCATTATAAAAGTCTCTTGCACATTTCTTTGAGCTGTTTTACCCTCAAAAAGCACCATCATTTAAACGTGTACCACATTAGGGCCACAAAAGAAACAGAAATAGATGTTCTATTAACTGGAAAAGTTTGGCCATTCAATTAGGAATATATTTTATTTGCCAACTAAAATTTACCCCAACATGTATATGACCATGTAGAATTTTACATGCATATGGCCATTCAGGATTTATAGAAAACCAATGATCCTCTTAAATCCAAAAAGGAAAAAATCAGAGAGGTAAACTAATAATATAAACGGACAATATAACTGATCTGCATAATTTTGTCACACATGAGAACCATTTCAGTTTGCTTATAAACAACATTAGCCACCATGCGGTATAATACACCATCAAACCATTGGAGACCAGAGATTTCGTAAATAGGTTAAAATGCATCAGCTTTCCCCATTACAAAATTAATCTCAAAATCGACTACTTCAGCACATGCAAAACTTTTTGTGGCCCTATTAGTTCTGTGCTGTATCATTGGCTTCCAAAGTCATTTGCTTTCTCATATATTCACTATAACCACAACAAAATGACTTCATTTACTTGGAAATCATAGAGCAGAAACCCACCCCCACCCCGTGCTTTTCTTATTTAAAATTCCTTGACCTTGATTATTTTCTTTGTCATAAAACTTCATTGTCTAACCACCAAACCCCAACAAATAACTACACTGTGCATCATCAAAATACAATACAGAAACAGAGAAAGATAAGAAGAAGAATAGATGCTGCAGTCTTTAACAATGTATTTGCAAATGCCATTTCTTGCTAAAGATATCAATTATTCTAAACCAAAGAATCTAGATTAGTCCACAAACCCAGGCAAACAAAAAACTTAACCTTTTTTCCTTCTTTCCTTTCTACTAATCAATATATCAGCAATCCTGTTTTTCTTTTGTTGCCATATTATTTTTCCCCCAGGAAAGCAACACTCTTTTAAATTCTTTTCTGGATGATTTCTGATCCCAGCATGATTTATTTATGTGGATGGTTTTCTGATCCCAACATTTTGTATTAAGCAACAAAATCTCCATAAAGTCATTTGCAGAATTCAACTTATTTTTAACTATTTCCAAGTAAAAAAATGCAACCAAATATAATACAAAACATCTTTTTCTCCACTTTCTTGGTCATTGTTGCATTTTAAGTGAATGCCCACTTTACCAAATTGAGCAAAAAATTCAGAACAAATCACAACATTAGCACAATAGAATCACATTTCCTTATAACTACATAGTTTGATGTGCATTAAAAAATATAAATTATAAAAATAAAACCCTCTTCATGAATCAGAATTTTCCAACTGAAACACAAAACCCGAAAAGATAAAAGCATACTTACCGTATATTATAGTTATGACATTGAGCAGAATTATACTCCGAACCTTCTTTGATGCGAAAAATATTCTTCTCCATAAAGATCGCCTTTCAAAGATATCCTTGAAACTTATACTTCGATTTTTTGAGCCCACATTATTCACAGACAAAGTATTCTCATTTTTCAATCTTTTTAATGGAGCACTGACATTCCGCTCAGGTGATCTTTTCAGTCTAATTTTTCCTTCCTGGGGATCTCCAGAACCGGAACTGCAGCAACAAGTTAGAGAAGTAGAAAAAGAAGAGCAGCAGGAGATAGAACGACGTCGGACTGAATAATCATTGAGGTTAAATGAGGAAAATGCGGAGGAACTGATTGAAGATTTGATTGGAGAGTGGCAGTGGAACGTTGACGAAGGTGCAGCCATGGTTGAGTGGAGCTCAGCCGCAGCCGAGTCTGCCTTCCTTATTTTCTCATTCTCCACATCTCTTTATTTAATTTTTTTTTTCCTCATAAGAAAAGGACTAATATTTGATTGACACGTATACAATTTGGATGAGGTTGACAAGACTGCAATGCATTATTACCCTTAATATTTTCTCAAATTTTTGTTTTTTAGATTTTCTTTCTTTTAAGGATGGAAAAAAGGACAAAAAAAAAAAAAAAAAAAAAAAATGAAGAAAATCTATTGATAGATGTTTGCTCAATTGGGTGTCCGCGTGTTTGAATTACAAATTACAAGATTTTCCTTGACAATCGACAAGTTTGTAGTATTTTCACAATTTTTTTTTTTTGGTAAATAGAAGTTTATATTGCAAACGGCTCAATAGCCTCATCCAAAAAAATAGTTCCACCCCTGTCACACAAAACATTGGGGGGATGGTAGTTACATCTAATTTCCCACAGCAAAAAGAAGATTTAGCTCATCTAGCAAAATTATGGGCACACATATTACAACTACGATTAACATAATTAATAGACCAAAAGGAATGCTTACGCAAAAAAGCCCTACCCTTCTTCAGAGATTGAACCGCCCGCCAATCAGCAAATTGTTCCAAACCACGAAGGGCCAACACTACTTGAAGTGCATCACCTTCAAAAGCCACATCGGTTATTTTCATAACCTCAGCAACGTCAAAAGCTTGGATAGCCGCTTCCATTTCCGCACAAAAGGAGTTACACGAATGGAAACGGTTGATCCAAGCTCCAATTACAGCCCTAGCATGATTGCGCAGGACCACAGCAGATACACAGAGTTATCAACCAAAGCAACATCAAAATTAAATTTCAAACCTCCAAGAACCGGTGGCGTCCAAAGCACATAGCAGTAACCAAACCCCTTCGTTTGTTCAATCTCCTCTTAGCGGCTTCCCAGTACTGCTCACTAACACGACTAACATGCTTAGCAAAAATATCCCAATTCGGAGCATCAGCCCCCAGTCTAATATTGTTTCTTATCATCCACATTAATTCAAACAGTACAACACCAAAATGCAGCATTTTATGTTTACTCTCCATATCAATAGGGAACAAATTATCATCATTCAATAATAAATGAACCCATTTCATCCAACCAACCGAGGAGAATTGCATAATTCTTACCTGCCAGGGGGATTGCATCCAACAAATAGCGAGAGATGGGGCAATCAAACAGTAGGTGATCCACAGTCTCAACACTGGACTGACAAAGATAACAGGATAAATCATTCACCGGCACAAAACTTTTAATTCGTTCCTTGGTAGGAAACACACCATTGAGTAGCTTCCACAACAAAATCTTATGCCTCTCATGCAAAATCTTATTGTTTGCTTTGTACGAGGAACGTACAGAAAAGGACCCTGTCGTGGAGGGACACCAAACATAAGACTCTGTTCCCCTATAAAAATAGGAATACTTAAGATGATCTTCGCAAAAGACCGAGGAAAAACAGCTTGCACTATACCGGGATCCCAACTTCTATTTTCCTCATGCATCAAATCTTTAACATAATAAATATCATCTGGAATATTATTTCATCGGGGATCATAAAATTGGGTAAATCAGGTACCCATGGATCTTCACGGATTTTGAGCAAGGAATTTTGACCAACCCGATAACAAAGGCCTCTATCCAAGGACTCCTTACAATTCTTTATTCCGTTCCACACCCGGGAGGCAGCCTTGACCGTGCTTTGGAGATCCGTAACCTTCCTCCCCCTTAAATATTTGGATCGAATCAATTTCACCCACGTGCGGTTAGGCTCCGAGCAAACCTTCCACCCTAGCTTTGTAATAAAAGCGATGTTCATATCCCTTGTCCTCCGAATCCCAAGACCACCAGCTTGTTTCGGGGTGCAAATACTATCCCATGACTTTAGCACCAAGGAGCGGATGTCATCATTCTTAGTCCCCCACATGAATCTTCTACACGGCTTATCCATCCGATCACAAGTACTGACATGCAGTAAAAAAGCTTGCATAACATAGGATGGTATCGAAAGGGCTACAAATTTGATTAGAGTGTTTCGACCAGCAAAGGACAGATGCTTCCTTCTCCAACCGGATAGTCTATTCGCCACTTTGTCTACAATATCACGGGAAAACCTCGGATTTCCTAGTAAATTTGCAGAAAGGGGTCCCCAAATATCTCTCATTATGACTACATTCCTTCATCAGCAGCAAATCACATAAGGCATGTTTCTCCCTTCCGGACACATTAGGACTGAAATGAATCGAGGATTTATCCTAGTTTATTCGTTGTCCTGTCCACGAACAATATAACATAAGACATTCCTTAACCGCTACCGCCTCATTAAGCTCTGCCTTACAATAAATAAGGAGATCATCTGCATACATCAAATGCGTGATCCGAGGGCTAGTTCTGGAAACCTTGACACCATTAATTCTGCCCTCATTTTCAGCCTTCATTAATATTCTAGAAAGAATATCCGAGAGCATAGTGAATAAAGCCGGGGAAATCGGATCGCCTTGACGTATACCACGAGAACCCGGGAAAAAACCATAGGGGGATCCATTGACCAAAACCGAATAGTACGCCGAAGAAATACATCCGAGGATGAGATCACGGAACCTCTCACAGAAACCATAAGCCAGCATGCTTGTCCCGAGAACATCCCATTCTACCATATCGTAAGCTTTCGCCATATCCACTTTAATTGCCATGAAACCCTTCTTTCCTTTTTTAGTATTTAGGTACCTCATCACCTCATGATTTATGATGACATTATCTAGAATTGATCGACCAGGAATGAAGGCTGCTTGAGAGGGGTGTATCAAGTAATCCAAATGGGATTTAAGCCGAGATGCAAGGATCTTTGTAATGACTTTATATACGACATTACACGGTGCAATAGGCCTAAATTGTTCCACCTTGTTAGCTCCTTCCCTTTTTGGAATAAGTGTGAGAAAAGTATGGTTCACAGCATGAGAAATGCTACCACCATTGAAATAATTCTGCACAGCACTAACCACATCATTCCCCACTGTGCCCCAGAAATGCTTATAAAAGGTAGGGCTCATGCCATCCGGCCCGGGACTTTTATTACCAGCCATAGAAAAAATAGCCCTCTTAATTTCCACTTCATCTGGAACACTAACAATCCACTCGTTTACATCCTCTCCAATTGATGGGGAAATTAGCCCTCCAAGATCATTAGGGAAAACATGGTGCTCACAAGTAAACAGCTTGGAATAGAAGTTAACAAAGGTATCCCCAATCTCATCCAAATCGGTCTTTCGGATACCATCTTCGAAAAGATGTGAGTAACATGGTTCTGCCGTCTCTGAGATATTGTAGACACATGAAAAAATCTAGTGTTAGCATCACCCTCGTCAAGCCAATTTTCCTTTGCCTTTTCCTTCCATAAAATCTGCTCTCTTAATAAAATTTCATCCAGTTCCTTACGGACCACTTCCTCTTGGCTCAAGATAAAACCAGATTGGGGAAGAAGTTGTAGATCTTCAATCAACTTCCTTAAAACAAGCAACACGAGTTTGAACATGACCAAAGTGCTTTTTATTCCAATCTTTCAACGCAACTTTGGTATATTTGATCTTAGTCATTATCCGAACAAGAGTAGGATGTACAACTCCTTTTCCCCAAGCAGTCGAAATGACTAACCCTACAGCAGGGTCCCGAGTCCACATTCCTTCGAAACGAAAAGGTCTTGGTCTACTGATACCAGCAGGATATAAACCGAGCAAAATAGGCTTATGGTCGGAATTGATAGCAGGTAGATGTAGAACTGAAGCTTTAGGAAAAAGTAACCTCCAATCGGAATTACCAAGATAGCGATCCAGTCGTTCCTGTATGTTAGACTTTCCGGCCCTCCGATTGTTCCAAGTAAAAGGATTCCCAGAGAAACCCGGATCCAAAAGGCTCTTATCATTAATCAATTGACGAAATCTACAGACACTTCCGGAAGAATAAGGCCGCCCTCCGGGTTTTTCTTTCCGATCAATGATCGCATTAAAATCCCCTCCAATACACCAAGAACCAGCAAAGGAATTACCAATACTGTCTAAAACACTCCAGAAGTTCGGCTTCAGTAAAGAGTTAGCAGGCCCATAAACCCCCGTCAACATCCACGGAGTAGAAACAAGCTCATTTAAGATCATTGCTGAAACATAAAATTCCGAGGAGGAAACAATTTGGACATTTAGACATCTTTTCCACATCAACACAATACCACCGGACTAGCCAATTGAAGGGACCAAGAAGAAATCATCAAAACCAAGCACATTAACAATTTTTGACACTTTAACTCTACAAGAAATTTTAACTTCGGAAATAAATAAAACAGAGGGCTTGTGGGAATTACAGAACTCCCTAATAGCTCGAACTGTCGAAGCCTGCCCCAAGCCTCGGCAATTCCAGAAAATCGGCTTCATTTGGACGGTGGGGGCAGTGCAAGGCCCGCCACCCCAGCCACATCAGAAATCGGAGAGGATACGGATGAATTCACAAGTTCAATATGAGAAAAATGTTGTCTATCATGTAAAGCCCTCGCTTCTCTTTTCACATGTATCAGACGTCTCCTCACCACCATATTTGAATTTATAAGAGTAGAATCAAATATTGAAGACTGATTATTGCAGGAAGATAACATAGTAGAAGCATTCGTACCTTGATTCTCCATATCATTCGGATCAAAATCCATCTAGATATTAGAATCACCGCACAATTCACTGGTATTCACCCTACAAGCAGAAACGGATGAAGCACCGTCTTCCTTCGTCCGAATTTTCTTCACTCCAACAATCATATCGGATGGTGGTCTTTTTACTCCTGTCTTTTGAACCTCTTGGGCAACAGTTGACCCAAAATGATTAGTAAGCGCCAAGCCCATTTGATAACTAGCATTCTCAAACTTGGATCTCATATGTTGAGAAATATCTATATCCAGATTGGGCTTTAGTGAAAGGGGCGGACATGGGCTTGGGTCACTCACCTGTTGTACTTGATCGAAACCAGTGAAACAGGCCCAACCTGCCGATATTTGGGCTTAGATCTAGTCAAAGGAGGTTTTATCTTATTTGTAATATCCGATAGTGGGATTATCGGATATTTTGGGGTTACATCTTCTCGAGATTCGGGGCCATCTATTGAACGTTGAGGATTGCATCCCGCCAAAACCATACTCTCAACCGTGACATCACCTCCACCGAACTCATCTACAGTACTATTCCGATCGGGTTCCGATTCCGGCATCTCTGCGGTTCTCTTCATTTCAGTAATACGATGGTTGTTTGGCCTCATCCATCCGCCATAAGCCATCCTTGGATCCAGAGGACCAACCATCGTCTGTACCTTAGAATGACAACCAGCCAACCCATGCCCCAATTTACCACAATTAAAGCGGAACTCCGAGAGTCTTTCATATTTGAAAGCAAGCCACCATGCCGAACCATCAGTATTCTTGATGAAAACACCAGTCTTGAGAGGATAGTGGATGTCAATATAGACCTGTATCCGAAGATAACTTCTAAGTCTGCTTTCTTTCATCCCTTTATCCACCTTAATAAACTGTCCAATAAACTTCCCAAATCTTGCAGCATTCTCCATATTTATTCGGTTCAAAGGGATGTTATGGATCTGTACCCAAAAAGGACTGAACCGAAACTTAACTTCCTCTAGAGATAGATCGGGGGACCACTGTTTCAGAATGAGAATATGCCCTTTAATGGCCCAAGGACTCAACTCGATCACTTTATCTTTGTCTCGATCATCTTCAAAGGAAACAGCCACCTTATTACGATCAAGGTACGAGACCCGTATCTTCGACCCAAAATCCCACACACCAGTCAAGATGGCTTTAATAGCCTTAAAATTTACCACTTTGTCCGAAACGACAAAACCAATTAGAGTTTTCTCATTAAACGCCGTTGTGAGAGGATCATTAATGCAAAGATCCAACAACTCTCCATCCAACTCAAAAGCAGGGGAAGTAGGCCCTAGATCCATAAATAAGGTAAACCCCACTGCACAAAAAAGCGCACTAAATAAACAGAACAGACACACCAGAAAGAGGGCACAAAAACAAGAAACTAACAGAGAGGATAAAAAGGAAACAAAAGAAGAGGACAAGAGAAGGAAATGGAAGAAAGAAAGTAGAAAGTGAGCCAGAAAGCTCAAGATGCCGGCCAAAAAACCAGTAAACAGTAACCCTCCTAGAGAGAGAAATATAGAATCTACTCAAAGAGAGAGAAACGAATAACTAGTATTTTCACAATTAAAATTGAAATAGAAAATTATTGAATGTAAAAAATAATAATAATAAAAAAAAAAAATTGAGCCAAAGTATTTCATTGGTGGAAAACTTTCACTATTGGATTATTCTTAAAAAAAAATCTTGGATTTAATCCTCTCATTATTTATGTTTCTTTAAATTGGTGGATTTTTAATTTTAATAAATTAATTTTGAATTGGTAGCATAAAATAATAAAAAATTTTGGGAGGAAACTTTCAAAACTATAATATATAACTAAAATTGTCACATAAAATCGTCTCTAACATATGTCAAATTTAGGTTATCGGTTGACAAATAGGTAAAATAAGTCAAACCAATTAAATTATCACATTCTCACATCATAAATACTATTTAATTTAGAGTCTAAATAGTAAAAAATTATTCATGTTTAAAAACATTCCCCTATGCAGCAATACAATCTCAAAACTTATAACCCTAATTGTACATTTTTTGACACAAACTTAACCTAATTTATGCTTCTACACAAGCAATCATTGGTCCAATAATGGTTTGTTTGGCTAAATTACTTAAACAATAATTTTCAGGGTTTTTTCTCAAAATAGGGTAAATTTTGGGATTCTTGCCAAAATAGTGTTACTTTTTTACCAACTTTCCAAAATGGGGTACCTCTACTTTGGCAAAGTAGAGACTCAATTTTTTAATAAAATATTCAGTCTCTACTTTGCCAAAGTAGAGGCTCATTTTTTTTTAATAAAATATTTAACATCTACTTTGTCAAAGTAGAAATTCATTCTTTTTTAATAAAATATTTAAATATATTTTCCTATTTTTTTAAAGTTATTTATATAGTCATTTCTTATAAAGTTATTATAAAAAAATGAGTCTCTATTTTGCCAAAGTAGAGACTGAATATTTTATTAAAAAAAATTGAGCCTCTACTTTGCCAAAGTAGAGGTATCCCATTTTGGGAAGTTGATAAAAAAATAACACTATTTTGAGAAAAATTCCAAAATTTACCCTATTTTGGGAATAAACCCTAATTTTCATGCTACTTTACAGTCAAATCTAATTATGATATAAAAAAAAAAAAAAAAATATTCTTGATTATTAACCTTTTATTATAAGTAGACATATGAACTAAAAACTAATTACATTTTTTAATTTGCTAGATTTATATTAAATTGTTTGTACCCTGATTTATAATAGATAGCCATTTAGGTAGTTTGAAATTAATATCCTTTTAACATAAAATTTTAAACACAATATTCATAAGTAACCTTTATCCCTATAAACTAATTATTCTTATTTTTATTTTATTTTTTTATAATATGTCCCACTAACGTTAAGTAATAAAGAAGAATTAAAAAAAAAAATTAATGATTATTATTTTTTAAAGAGGAAAGTGTATCAGACTATTTCCTATTTAAAACACTAACATATTACTACCAAATTACAATATGATTTTGTACATTAAACCTTCTTATATTTAGAATGATATCTCAATACATATTTTTCTATATATAAACTTCAAATGTAATTTTTTTTCCTTATCCCAAAATTTTGACTTGAATGGCAAATTCACTGCGTATAAGCTTAAAATTGAGATTATTTATCCCTAAATTTTATCTATTTTCTTAATTTTAAAATATTATTTCAAAAAAATTAATTATCTTTCACTTAAACCATTAAAATTTTTAGTAAAGTATTTTTCTTTACTTCTTTGGCTTCTTTAAGAAAACCTCTCCTAATACATACTTTAGCACAAGCTTTCCTTATAGGGAAAGAAAAGGTAAAAAACCCTTATAAAATTCGGTAACCACTGTAAAATATATTTTCGATCATCTATAAAAATATATAATTTAAAAATAATTGAAAATACATGGCGAAAGAGAATAATAATATATTGCTTTTGATATATTTGATGTTAAACTTCAATCTTTATATATTTCCACTAATTCTTTTCGTCATTGATTCGAGGGCCTCTTTGGCTTGATCTCGAAATAGATTTGTCTTTGGGCTTGATCTCAATCTGTTTGTATTTAATTTGATTTCTCCAAGGGTCGTGGCTTGATCTCGGAATGGATTTGACTTCGAGGGCTGATTGGCTTGATCTCGATCTGTTTGTATTTAATTTGATTGTGCAAGGGTCTTTAGACTTGATCTCGAAATGGATTTGACTTTGAGGGCTTGGAGCGTGATTTCAAAGGGAGGATGTGTCAAAGCGTCACTACTTGCTTATGAAACTATTGAAGACCCACCCGAAGGGAAATGTCAAAGTTTCTTTTCTTCCTGATATGATCCACCTCTCTAAATGTTCCTCTTAGTCTTCTATTTATAGATGAATAGATGACCAAGAGCCCTCGATCATCCGATTGTTAAAGACACTCTCTTCTATTTTATCGGTTGATGTTGTCACATTTATCACATGTATGTCTAGCTTCATAATTAATTTATAATCTTAAAAGTTGCAAAATTTCAGTCTCTACAACCACATTAGATCTTATTAATATAGAATGGAATCAAATTAGATTTATTGTTTATCTTGGTATATCATAATTTCTTTTGGCTCCAACTAATGTGAAACCAAGCCATAGTTAGTCTCTTTCACGAAAAGAAAAAAAAAATTCTTCCAAAATCTATTTTTCTATATACAAATATTCGAATTAAAGACAATCCTTATAGAAAACTAAATTAGTTCCACTTAAATAGTGGATTTATTGGTAAAAGAAAAATAAATTACAAAGTGTAGAAAACTATTACGCAAATTAGTAAGAATAGTCTCCAAATTATAGATGTTTGGTAAAATTGGTCCCTAAATTAATTTTTTGGTAGAATTGGTCTCTAAACTATGTAAATATTGTGAGATTGATCTTTCCGTCTAATAATTTGTTTAATTTAAAAAAAAATCTCAAGAACATTTATATCATTACACTGTTTTAATATACTTAATAAAAAAATGCCAAATTGAAAAAAAAAAAGTCTGCAAAACTATGGACATTTGGTAAAATTTGTTCCTTTTTATTTTTACCTTATTTATTTATTTATTATTATTATTATTATTTTGTAGAATTAGTCTCTATATTATGTAAGTATTTTGAGATTTGTCCTTCCATCCAAAAATCTATTAAAACAGATGATAATTTTTTTTTAAAAAAAAATTATAATTAAAGGCATTTATATCATTACACTTTTTTAACATACTTAATAAAAAAATATTTATACATATATACAACCCCGTCAAAGGCTTCAACGGCCTTCCTTCTTTATGAGTGAAAATTTTATTTTTTTTATAATAAAAAGTAGTCAGTCGGTTATGTTATATATATAAAATTTTGTTTTACTGTCCCAAAATTATATGTTTGTACCTCTTGTCATTGGCCTTATGGCTTTACGTTTTAATTTCAATGGCACCGAAAATAATGGGTTCGATTTGTCATCATCAATAGAGCTTAAACCTGTGAAAGATCCAATTTTGATCTTTTTTCCATGGATTTCATTCGTTCCACTAAAGCATACTACAAATAATCACGATATGAAAAGATGCGTCACATTTGATACCAATGGAAATGTTCAATTCAATAATTTAACGGAGATAAATTTGTGTATTGCATCGGGAGGAGGCAATTTTTCTGTCATCGTACCAATTCAACCTCCATCAAAGTCAAGGTGGAAGAGACTCAAGTTTTTATGGAAATGGAGGGAGACAGATATTAGTGTAAGAATTTGAGATTGAGATTGCTTTTTTTCAACGATTTAGAGATTCTACTATACAAACTAATAAAAAAAAAAAAGAAGAAAAAGAGAATTGGAATGATGGAAAAAGAATCCAAGAAAAATAAGGGTTTAGATTCAATTTGAGTTGGAACAAATAGAATGTCTTGAGCTACATGTATCACAACATGGTCTCTTCTTGAGAATAACTATATATTTTGACATAACACAATTTCAAAAAAAATATATTAAGTATATTAAAACAATGTAATGATATAAATACCCTTGAATGTTTTTTTAAATGTAACATTTTTTAACATATTTTTATATGAAATGACTAATTTCACAATATTTACATAATATAGGATCAATTCTTCCAAAAATTAATTTAGAGATCAATTTCACCAAAAGTCTATAGTATAGAGACTATTTTTCCCAATTTATCTTTTTTATTAAGTATATTAAAAGAGTGTACTGACATAAACACTTTTTTTTTTAAACCTAATGGATGTTTTAACAAATTTTTAGATAGAATGGGCAGTTTCACAAAAAAAAAATTAATTTAGAAACTAATTTCACCAAATTTCTATAATTTAGGAACTATTTTTTCCAAATACCATATTGTTTTTTTTTTTTTTTTGTAATTTATTTGTGTCCTATAGCCATTTTAAGCCCTAACTAAACCGGATTCGAGCCGTGTTGGACCTCTATTGGGAGGAAACTCTCCCTACACTTGTCACTCCATAGACAAGATTCGAGACCTTATAGATAGAGAACAAAACTCCTTCTATTTGACCAACATATTTTGGTTAACCAAACTATTATTGCGCAGTGGATTTTATGAAAGTAATGACTGCGGCCTTTAAATGAATGCCCAATTAATAAAAGGGTCCACTCATTATTTATATTTGAGATATTACTTTGGGTTGGTGACACGTCTGGCCCAAATATTGACTCCATTCATTATAATTGGGCTCTTATTTTTAGCCTTGAATTATTATGTTACTGTCCTTTTTGTCCTTTTTTTTTCTTTTTACATCAGGTAAAAACTATTCTTTTTCTTTCTAAATTACTGAAGGATTATTTTTTTTAAAACAAATATATATATATATATATATATATATATATATATATATATACTATAAAGGAGAAAGACTAAAGGAAATTTTTTGAATTTAATCTCCTAACTATTTAGGTTCTTTAAACCATTTCTAAATTTTTAATTTTTTAAAAATTGATTTTTTATTTTCTCAATTGATAATTTCAATCAAAATTTGTTAATATTTGACTATTTATATGTATTAAATTTAAAAAAGTTTTTTTTTTTTAAAATCATTTTATACTTTTTTTATACAATTATTAATTTATTTAATTTTAAATTTAAAATATATGAGAAGAACATAAAAATAATTGTGTATCGAAACATGAATAACATAAAATAATAAAAAGATCTTTTACGTTTGACAAGTGTATTGATCACCTTAAAAAAAGTGACAAAATATTACCCAATTTTGATCAAGAGTAACAGTTTGAGAAATTAAAAAATAGATAAAATATCAATTTTTATTTGAAATGAAAGATTCAATGCCAAATCAAAAGAAATGTAAATAGTTAAGGGACTAAATTGAAGTCTTTTTATGAATAAAACCTAAATGTTTTAATTTTATTCAATATGCCTACTTAAAATTTTGTTTTTCAATTTCCTTCCTAAAAGTATAAATAGAATACTCTTTTTATATATATATATATATGGTTAGATAAAAGGTTAACATAGTAAAAGAAAAACAAAAAGATCCTTTGATTTTTTTTTTCCCCTTTCACCAAATCACTAGCTAATTCATACGAATATTGAAAATCCTAAAAATCAATAATTGTATAGTTATAAAAACTCCTACCATAATATACCTATATTTTGTCAAATCACCAAATAAAAAGGTTTAAGTGCAACATTCATTAGTAAAATGACCATATTTGGATTAAAAGTTGTAGCTTAGTTAGTGTGACTCTTTTTACTTAAGTATTTTCAGGTGCTTTGTCAAGTGATAGGTCTTAAAATTTACTCATATCGGGAATAATTTTGTGTTGCATTTTCAGTCAAACATTATAGTCTTGAGAGTCAATTCTCATAGATCCCTCCAAGTTAATGAAAAAGCATATCTGATTACTAAGCCCCCTCCAAAAAAAAAAAAAAAAACCATATTTGGCATATGTTGTTAGGTTGTTGGATAAATAGTAATTTTCAAAAATTCTTTAAAATAAAGGGAATAAATAGTTGAACTGTAATTAACATGTCATACTTAATATACATCCTATTCTTCTTACCAAACACCACCACAATGTAGCAATTACTCTTTCGTCCTCCAAGTTTTTTATTTGATTTGTGAACCTGACCCTATAAAATCTGGCTCTAAAAGGTCCGTGATGCTCCATGACTTTGGGTAGCTTATTTGCTATCATTATGATGGGTGCATTTTTCCTTTTCTTGAATACGCGCTCGTACTTAGAGTCGAGCTTGCACTCATGTCCATCGAGTACCTTTAAAAGGTTATTGACAAAGGCACTTCCTTCAGTGGTGGTTCCCTTCTTTTCTTTTGCTTGCACCTGTGCCTCCTGCTCGTGGAACTCATCGAAGACCCACAAGTCATAATGATCATTTGCTCCTGTGAAGCCATTTCTTCTTGAACTTGCAAAATAAATTTTGAGAGCTTTTGAGAGGCAGTTCATTAGGAGGGTCTTTTGTGTACTGGGTTCGCCTAAATGAATAGCTGCTTTGTTTTGATGGGCCTTTTAAAACACAGGTGACAAGCTATCCAATCTATAACCAAATACTTTTCTCGTATTTCCTCAACATCATATTCCTTTGGATTTCCTTTATCTTTTAAATAATCTATAATTTTGTTGAATACATTAGTTTCAATATCTTTTACAACCTTTAAGTCCTCATAAGCTTGCTTCATTCTAGGTAAGTTGTTTAAGACTTTGTTTGCTAGTATGTGATTTCCGTAAACTTGGTATCAATCCTCTATCTGTTCTAGCTTCTTTAATAAACCTAAATTTCCTACTTCCCATTTGTTTTTAGTCTATGCTTCATATGCGTGTGCAATTTCCTTTCTCTGGTCAAGGGTAAATTCCCCCCAAACCTCGGGCTCCTGGTCCTCCTTGAGAATATATGAGCAGATAGAGGGCCACCCTTTGTGCAAGCAAATGTCAATTGCTCTTCCTTCCCATTCCGAGAATTTATTTCTGAGCTTACTCCTGAGTGTATTTTTGGATGCATCTTTATTCAAAATGCCTACATGATAATGCTTTGTCCTTTTTCTATTTGATGCTTTTCACTTGATATGACAATAGCTCCTCATTGGAAGAGTTCTTTAATTCGCTGAAAAATAACTTCTTTACGGATGTTCCCCCTTTATTCTGCATGTATTAGGGTAAGTAATATGAACTCCCTTACAATCGAACTCCTTTTTTGTGGCTTTCCCCTCAGTTTTTCTAACTTTTTCATTTTCATGTTGTACTTTTTCCCCCCTTATCCTTGTGCCCTTTCAATTCCTGCTTTCTCCCATATTATATTGGACCCTTTCTTTGAACCTTGTTATCGCTCCAATCCCACCCTTCCCTACTGTGTTGTCCGAAGGCGCGCTAGCTCTAGTACTTAAAGCGCCTTCGGTGAATCGTCTTCTCCTATTACTGAAGTAGGAATACGATTTGGCTTCGGCAAATCGTCTTCTTTTTCGGCTAATCGTCTTCTTTTACGTAATTTTTCTTTTTTTTTTCCTCGGTTTGATCCTTCAGCTTCCTCCTTAGCTAATGAATAGTGGGAGCCTGCCGGGCGCACGAGGGCCCCCCGGAGGGTACCCCTGGAGGGTACTTTTATCTTTTTAGTTTCCCTCCCTCCCCCCTTTTTTAGCATTCAATATTCCAGGTTTGCCTCTCGCCGTTCCTTGCAAGGGAGAGCTCACATTTGATAACTTCTACTTCTTTTCTCTCCCTTATATTCTCAATAATATCTTTAACCCTTTCATAATTTTCCAGTATTTCCTTTTCTTCTTCTACTCCTCTTCTTACGTTTCTAAGTATTGCTTTGGAAAGACTTTGATCCCGTTTTCCTTTTGAATCCCTTTTTTTTCTATATAAAAATTTTTAATTTCTAGAGGCTAGGTTGCATTGTCTTGCTCTTGCATTTTATCTTGTCTCTGTAGGCTTATTACGCTCCATACCTCTTCATTTTGAATATTCCCTACTTTTAATGGAATCCGCACTCTTAACTTTCCTTATCCATTGTCTTTCTAGATTGTCTATAAATATGTTGCATAACCTAGCTAGTTATTCTTTCAGTGATTCCTTCCCGCTCATTATGTTGCTCACTTTTTTATTTTCTTCTTCGTTTATTTGCTACTCCTGTTTTCCTTTTTCCTCAAGTTGTTGAAACATCCTTCTTAAGTGACTTTTTTCCTCCCGATTCTTCTTTTCTTCCCTCTTTTTTATTGGAATGTTAGCATAATCTATGAGGTTTATTTTGTTTTCATTTATTTTCCGGGGTTCCTCCTCTAGTTTCAATATTTCCCAAACTAGCATGTTATAGGCTTTCTTAATCTTAACAATCCCTGCTTTCAATTGAAAGAATTCTCCTTCCTTTGTAATTAGAATACTTTTTTTCTTCCACGATCCTTTCTATTGTTTCTTTAAATTTCTGTGTAAGTGGGTTTTCCAATCTTTTAATCTCCCATTCCCATTGATTTATATCTTCCGGTCCTTCTGTGTGTCCCTCCTCCTTTTTCTCTTGTTCAATTTCCTGCATTGGTACCTTTATTATGAATGCGCTGCTTCCATTGTAGTTCAAGGTGACTTCTCCTGGTGTTTCCCTTTCGTTAGCATAAGGATCTGTTTCCGACTCTTCTTACCAAACACCCCCACAATGTAGCAATTACTCTTTCTTCCTCCAAGTTTTTTATTTGATTTGTGAACCTGACCCTATAAAATATGGCTCTAAAAGGTCCGTGATGCTCCAATAATAAAAGGTCCGTGAACCCGACCCTATAATATTGGGTAGCTTATTTGCTGTCATTATGATGGGTGCATTTTTCCTTTTCTTGAATACGCGTTCGTACTTAGAGTCGAGCTTGCACTCCTGTCCATCGAGTACCTTTAAAAGGTTATTATTGACAAAGGCGCTTCCTTCAATGGTGGTTCCTTTTTTTCTTCTGCTTGCACATGTGCCTCCTGCTCGTGGAACTCATCGAAGACCCACAAGTCATAATGATCATTTGCGCCTGTGAAGCCATTTCTTCTTGAACTTGCAAAATAAATTTTGAGAGCTTTTGAGAGGCAGTTCATTAGGATGGTCTTTTGTGTACTGGGTTCGCCATAAATGAATAACTGCTTTGTTTTGATGGGCCTTTTAAAACACAACCGACAAGCTATCCAATCTATAACCAAATACTTTTCTCGTATTTCCTCAACATCATATTCCTTTGGATTTCCTTTATCTTTTAAATAATCTATAATTCTGTTGAATACATTGGTTTCAATATCTTTTACAACCTTTAAGTCCTCATAAGCTTGCTTCATTCTAGGTAAGTTTTTTAAGACTTGGTTTGCTAGTATGTGATCTCTGTAAACTTGGTACGAATCCTCTATATGTTCTAGCTTCTTTAATAAACCTAAATTTCCTACTTCCCATTTGTTTTTAGTCTATGCTTCATATGCGTGTGCAATTTCCTTTATCCGGTCAAGGGTAAATTCCCCCCAAACCTCGGGCTCTTGGTCCTCCTTGAGAATATATGAGCAAATAGAGGGCCACCCTTTGTGCAAGCTAATGTCAATGGCTCTTCCTTCCCATTCCAGGAATTTATTTCTAAGCTTACTCCTGAGTGTATTTTTGGATGCATCTTTATTCAAAATGCCTACATGATAATGCTGTCCTTTTTCTATTGGATGCTTTTCACTTGATATGACAATAGCTCTACATTGGAAGAGTTCTTTAATTTGCTGAAAAATAACTTCTTTACGGATGTTCCCCCTTTCTTCTGCATATATTAGGGTAAGTAATATGAACTCTCGTACAATCGAACTCCTTTTTTGTGGCTTTCCCCTCGGGTTTTTCTAACTTTTTCATTTTCATGTTGTACTTCCCCCCCTTATCCTTGTGCCCTTTCAATTCCTGCTTTCTCCCATATTATATTGGACCCTTTCTTTGAACCTTGTTATCGTTCCAATCCCACCCTTCCCTACTGTGTTGTCCGAAGGTGAGCTAGCTCTAGTACTTAAAGCGCCTTCGGCGAATCATCTTCTCCTATTACCGAAGTAGGAATACGATTTGGCTTCGGCGAATCGTCTTCTTTTACATAATTTTTCTTATTTTTTTCCCCTCAATTTGATCCTTCAGCTTCCTCCTTAGCTAATGAATAGTTGGAGCCTGCCCGGCGCTTGAGGGCCCCCCGGAGGGTACCCTGAGCGAGGGTACTTTTTATCTTTCGGTTTCCCTCCCTCCCCCTTTTTCAGGTCCAGGATTCCGGGTTTGCCTCTCGCCGTTCCTTGCAAGGGAGAGCTCACATTTGATAACTTCTACTTCTTTTTTCTCCCTTATATTCTCAATAATATCTTTAACCCTTTCATAATTTTCCAGTATTTCCTTTTCTTCTTCTCCTCCTCTTCTTACGTTTCTAAGTATTGCTGGAAAGACTTTGATCCCGTTTTCCTTTTGAATCCCTTTTTTTTCTTTATCAAAAATTTTAATTTCTAGAGGCCAGGTTGCATAGTCTTGCTCTTGCATTTTATCTTGTCTCCGTAGGCTTATTACGCTCCATACCTCTTCATTTTGAATATGCCCTACTTTAATGGACTCTTAACTTTCCTTATCCATTGTCTTTCTAGGTTGTCTAGAAATTGTTTCAAAAGATAAGTTTTAAAAAGTTGTAATTTTATTATCGACAACTCCAAGAAGCACGTGAGTTGGTAATGAGCTCTTCTAGTTTAAATGAGATCGAGAGTTCAAATTTTGGCTCATGTATACAACTGTTTAAAATTTGGGATCGGAACTTTTTCCCGCAATGGACCAACTCGACTCGAATGGAGATTAGTCCGGATGTGGATTGGTTTAAAAGTGCCTTCTTATAGGTTGAAACTCATCTAAACACCTCGTCCCCTAAGCAAAAGAAAATTAAAGAGTAAAAATTAAAAATTTGATTAGTAATATTGATTCATGTTTAAAGTAAAATCCCTCGAAATAAATAAATAGATATTGTTATCCCAAATGGAGATCCCCATTTTTTTTTTTACCAAACAATCAAAGAATTCTGCAATATTTATGCATCCCTGAATCTTTATATTTGTTCTTTTTCCCAATATTACATGTTTGTATGGTACCAAATTTGACTGATCATTACAACCATCTTCTCCAACTCATCATGAAAGTTTGGAATTTATCATTTTAATGCTATACATATTCAAAATGAGTAAGAAGCACAACTTGTAGCCCTCCACTTGCTTCAAGAAATTTGCTTTATTTTGCAAAATTGGTCTAGAAATTTTTACATACTAATCAATGAGCAATACTTAAAAGCCGAGTTTAGGGTTTTAAACAATAATTTGTTTTATTACAAGATGTTTTGGTGAGATTCGTCTCATCTATGTGTACTCTTCTTTTTTTTTTTTTTTTTTTCATAAATCATCTGTGTATACTCATTATCTTAAACGTTGATTAATTAAGTTTTAATACATGATTTTTACTTTTTCTATTAAAAAAATTTATTTTTAATATATATATATATATTAGAGAGAGAGAGAGATAGTTAGGTCATAGATTTATAAATGTAATTATTCTAATATTTGACGAAAAAAAATTAGAAAAATATTTTAAAAAATAATTCAAGCAGTATAGAGTTATTTGGTAGACCAGTTATCTCTTCCAAAAGGACTAATTAATCCATGGTTTTGATAATTACACCAGATGTATCGATTGATTCAACTAGTTGAACCAATAATCAATCCTTTATATAGTTCATTTTGAACTATTAACATAATTATGAGCAAAAAGTAAATTAATACAAAATAAAATTTTTTATAAAATATTTCGTTATTTGACATTTGTGATTATATAAATTTTAGTGCAATTTGAAGTACTAATTAGTTTCTTTATTTGAAGAAATATACAATGTATTATTAATAATTATACAATAAATATACACAAACATTACATATATTTTTGTTGGGATCATTATTCAACTAGTACAAAATTATGAATCCACTAATTTAATAATCAGTCCGATTTTCAAAACTTTGACTAATCCTAAATCTTTCACTAAAAAAGAAGAGACTTTTTGTGGTGTACACATATAGACATGATTAATACATATATAGAGCAAATTGTACATACATCACCATTACTTTTTTTGTGTTCTTTTCTTGGCAAAAACATTAACTTCATTGCAATGTGGTCCTCTTGAAAAATTGCAATTCTAAGGACCTTAAAAACCCATCATTTATTAAACTAACCCCTCAAAAATAAATGAGGATATTGATAAACTATATTTTAGGTGATTTATATATGGATACAAACATTCTCCTTATAGAATTACTCGTTAGCTCTATGTATATATATATATAGCTCCTCGGGTTACTTAGGGGTTTATTATATATATATATATATATATATATGTGTGTATAAAATGCCAATTTAAAGCATATGCAACCTATTTTTGAAATAAATAAATAAATAATTCATCAGCTCTTAATGAATGGAGGAAGAAGCTGGTGGCCATATATTCATTCATTAATTTTAACATTAATTGGAAGTTCTTTGGGTGGTTGATAATAATAATAATAATAATAATAATAGCGATGTATATAAATTTTTAGCCTTCCAAACACAGCCTGTGAATGTATGTCTCGACATTTTCATAAGCATCATAATTTTTCTCCCAGTTGTTGAAAGATGATGATTTTGTAATGAAAGGTGTGTTTGGATTTTGGATAAATATATATATATATATATATATATATATATATATATATATATATATATAGATACATATATTCCCTGAAAATTGTAAAGCCAGCAATCATTTTTGGTGAGTGGATGCAATAAAGATTATTACACCCTTCACATTTTATTATTATTATTATTATTATTAGTTTTTACTTGCTACGGAATAAATTTTTATATATTTTTTTTTCTCATATTTCTATAAAGAATGATAAATTAGTATTAGTTATAAAATATTAGTTTAAGAATGTTGTGGAAAAAAGATTGATAAAAGTTTTTTTTTTTTTTTTTATTTGTCACACAAAAAATATAATTTTAAAAAGATAAAAAATTAATGTATTTTTTATTGAAAAGATTAAGTATTTGTTGACTTTATTGTTTTTAACAAAAAATAACTAATAAATATAAATTATAAAAAATTAATTATTATGAGTATTAAAAAATATTAATAAATATATATTAATTTTTTAATGCGAAACAAGAAAAAAGGGAGGTTGTATATTGATTTCTTTCAAGTCACAATGGGTAGTACTTGAAATTATTTAATAATTTATTAAGTGACTAATATAATCTAAAAAATTTGGTTGATAATTTAGCAATTGTCTGGATGTTGTACGTGTGTGGGATCCACTTATGATGTGGCTTCAAGAGTTCTTTTGTGCTCCGCTGCATCCGACTTCGATGTGTGGATTCTCTAGTATTTTCCCCGATTTAATTATAAAAAAAAAATTTTGGTTGATAATTTTGAAAAATGTGCGATAAATAAAAATTTTAGAAAATATATTTTCTTTCTAACAAGGAAAAAGAGAATTGAGGAAGTAGTCTTACATCTTCTTTAATTAATAAATATGACATATAAAATATTAATTATATAAATATAAAAATAAAAATATCTATTTTCTTAGTGCATAAGTAAATCACATTGTCATTTCAAATTATTTTTCTGGTTTAACAAAATTTATGATTCTGAAAAAGTCATCTTTTTTAAGTTAAAAAAGGATCTATTTCCACATATACTTTGGTTATTTGGGGTATCGTTGTTTCATGATTTTCATAAATTATAAATTATAAGTGAAACTGTTACCAATTAAACTATTTCACCAAATGACTCAATTTTTAATGTGAAATATAGAATGGTTTCCTAGCTAGAATATATATATATATATAGTACATATTATAAATAAATGGTTGCCTAAAATACTTAGGGGTATAGTTGGGCTAAAGGACCTTTAATTCTTTCTCAATTTTATTTTTGTTGGACTATCAGCTACTCAAAATTACTATTTTGACTAATTTAAATTCAGTCTTGTTTGCACTTGTGGAGAGTCTAACTCTTGCTCAAGTAAAGACCTCATTCTAACTTTTATCTAACATATTTACAACAAATGTCAAATTCGTAATCTCATATAACAATTATATAATGTAATTTTTAATAGTGTCAAACTAAAAAATATTGATTGGTCGTGGTTTATCACCTTGACTAAGGCAAGGGTTTGGAGATGGAAAGAATATTGTTGGAGCTTCATCATAGACCAATTTTCAAACAAACATTCATTTCACAGGGAAATTAAAGCAGTATTATAAACTTAGCTACACCGTACTTTGCACAAATTAAGAGAAAACCTAGCTAGCCATTACATTATAACACACATACATACAATATATATATATATATATATATATATATATAAATATATTGAGGGAATCTTTTGAACTATGTAAAGAAAGAAAGAAAGAAAAGAACCTCGTGTTTTCTGAAGAAATTTTCAACCAGAAAGCAAAGTAAAGACACGAACCTTGGATATTTATGGCACTTTCTTCACCAACTATTCCTTGGAATTCACTTTAAGAGAGAGAAAGAGAATGCACATATATATATATATATATATATATTTCTTGGAAGAAATTCTTTAATTAATGGGTTTGTTGAAGAAAACACATTCCAAAGAAGTTTCTGTAGCTTCTTTTTTAGATGATCCAAACCTTGAAAAGATGAAAAAAACACATTGTTGATTGTCAGCAAAAAAGGTGACATTGAAAATTTCAAATTGTGATTACTATAATACACTTAGTCTGTCTTTCCACTGCCAATATTGCATCTTAAAGTTAGTACATCAACGAACCATTACTCCATTTTTTCTTAACAGCTCCTTTTAATTTTTTCTACTTCTCAAACAATAAATTTAATATATATATATATATATATATATATATACACTTTATAAAATAATAAAACTGATATGTTTTTTAAGGTAGACTTTACAAAATTTTTTATAAAATATTTAATAAATAATAATTAATAATTGTTAATTAAAAAATTTATTAAAAAAATATCAATAATTTGTTATCTTGAGTTTTTATAAAATAACATGTACATGAAAAGAATAGAGTTTTTTTTTACATTATAAATTATTGTAATATTTATATTTATAATAATTTATAAAATGTATATATATATATATTGATTTTTTTGTCTGACTATTGGACAATAGTCCAATAAGAAATTATATTGATATATTTTTGGTGTCTCTTTTTGTTTGACCAACAAAAAATTATATTACCATTAATTATTTTGCATTATATTTTAATAAGTTTTATTTACCAAAAAAAAAAAAGAGTTTTAATTTTCATATTTGACATACTTTTTGAGATATGAAATATATATATATTATATTACTTGTGACTTTATAAAGATTTTGTTTTTTTTAAAAAAATATATATATTTATATGTAATTAAAGAATATTTATTATTTTAAAAAGAAAAATATAAAAACTTATCAATATTACAGAGTAATTGGTGAATTTAGTCTCAATAAATTTATGTTTGACAAGTTTAGTTTTTAAATATTTTTTTTTGACTTTTGAGGTCCCAAACTTTTTTACCTATGACAACTAAAGTTTTTTTCAACAAATTTTATCAAAACTTTTTTAAAATTTAACGATTTGTGTGATTTTAGCTGATTAAAAAAAGGATAATTAAGTTATTTTACATGAAATATCTACAAAATTAGAGTAAAAAGGGTTGAAACACTCATTCACAAAATATTTTTGAAAGTATAAAACGATATATATAAAAATATATTTCATATAAAATGACTTGATTACCATTTTATTTTATTCAATAAATCACACAAATCATTAAATTTTTTAAAAAAAAATTGACGAAATTTGTGAAAAAGGATATTAGTTTTCTTATGTAAAAAAGTTTGGGATTTTTAAAGTCAATATATATATATATATATATATATATATATATATTTTAAGATTAAACTTGTCAAACATAAATTTGTTTGGAACCGAATGCACCAACTACTCCAATATTACAAGTAAAATAAATAATTGTGAGAAGTTTAAAAACAGAGGTGAGGGACAAAATAGTAAATATTTATTAGGTTTACAGAAGAATTTCTTTCCATAAATTGGGCACAAGTTAAGCAATCTAAATCCACCGAATTTGAAGCCTTTTCTACTGAGTTGAGTTGAGAAGAATCCATTATTATTTTCCTTCTTGTTCGGTGAAAAAATGAAAAAAAATAATAATATTAAATAGTTTTCATGCATGGAGATGCACTCACTCTCAATCTTATAGATATATTGCCAATAATTTAACTTGCAAGAATTTGGATTTAGAAAGTGACGCGAAAAGAAATTGAAGATAAAAACATCTAATTTTAAGAAATGTCCACAGCACTTTTAAATCTTACACCAAATATATGATAAAATGCGAATCATTAAAATTATCAAAATCCATACAACACATAAACCTATAACTACCAACCACTACTCGATCTCTTTTACTTAACACTCATTAATTATGCTTTCTATCTAGAAAATTTATTATAATTTATGTTAGTTTATAATATATATATATATATATATATATATATATATATATATATTTGTGAAAGGTTATTTGGAAACAAATAAGAAATTAAAAAGATTAAATATTATTCGTCATTTTTTTTTATATATATTTGCACCAAACAATAAAATATATATGTAAACAATAAATTCTTTGTTTTATGTAAAATCAAATTTACAAAGAAAACACGAATTGTATGTAACAATTTAATGGGTCCTATCTTTATGAATCTTTTGATTTCATCTGTCAGTGGATTTGATGGCCTTTCTTTGGGCTTGATTTCGATCCAATGGACTTTTGGACTTTATCTCTCGGAATGGATTTGGAGGAGAGGAAGGGTTCCGTAATCATCGGATATCTCTCCTACATATGTGTATTTAATCTTTCTTGAGAGAATTTGTCCTCTATTTCTAAATGAAGAGGGTGACAATCAATAACTATTAGTTTGTCACGTAGCATTCATCGAGGGGGTAAATTTTTCAAAATATTTATAATATATATATATATATATATAAATATATAATTAAATTTTATTTATATATTTTAAATATATAAATAAAATTTTAATATCTACAATATGTTTTAAAAAGCTACAAAAATTCATATATATTTTGATCGAAAAGATTAATTAAAGGACAATTAAGGGATTTATAGTCATATAATTATTTCACATAATTAAATTAAATTTTATATTTATTATGGGTCAAAATTTTCAAATCATTCTTTACCTGCTAAAAAAAAATGGATTGAAAGAAACAAAATCCTAATTAAAAATTAAAGCAAAAGGAAAGTATGATAAATATGACCGAATCTAAAATATTTTAGAAAAAAAATTATTTGAGAAAAGGTTTAGAAGAGAATAATATTTACCCAAATATTTACCGAATCTGTATGAGACAATAATCTTTCATAACGCAACAAAGATTTATTTTAATAGTTGTAGAAATATTAAAATATTTAATCATAATTAAAATATTTATTAATTTTACTTTCTTCAATCAAAATAATTAATAAGTCGTAATTATAGAAATATAAAAAAAATATCAATAAATATATATTAATTTTATTATATATAACAAGTAAAAAATAAAAATCGAGGGAGTTATGTGTTAACTTTTTTAAATGGCGAGAATAAAATAAAAAAAATTCGATTGTGAGAAATTGAAAAAAAGCGGAGGGAGTAATAATTTAAAAATAAAAGATTATTGGGGGGATTTGTGAGAAGGGTCAAAAGATTATTGTGGGGCGAGGACGTAAGGTATTAATTGCAATGTCCTTAAGGCTTGAGAATGCGTGTTGGCCATTTATTGATGACAGGCATACCCTTTCAGAAAACAATATATATATATATATATATATATATATATATAGAGCATTTAACTCCACAACAAAAATACAGACATAGTTACTTCTAGGAATAATCAACCAAGAGCCCACAATCCTGCCATTTTTATTAATGCTCTTTCTTTCTTTCTCTCTTCTATTTAATTTTATTATATATATATATATATATATATATATATATATTTCTCAATTACTATTTATTCGAAAAATATTAGACACAAAATATTTTAAAATAAGTTTTAAAATTTTATAAAAATTTATTCTGTGACAATTTTAAAAAGGAAGGAAACAATTTTACATGTGAATATATAGATATTTTCTTTTCTTTGTAGATGCGAGGGAGAATTAAGAGAATAAAAGGGAGAGAGACTTGTAATCCCGATTTAGATGTAAAACTTTCAATATAAAAACCCTAAATTTTAATGCATAATTATAAATAATGACTGAGAATGCCAAATAGTACTATAATCTTTTTTGGGGACTTTAGTTTACATTTTTGGAGTACTGAACAAACAGAAGGAGAAAGTCACATTAATCAGCACCTATATTATAATATATATATATATATATATTATTTATTTATATATTTTTTATATCTCATTTGATGTCTCGCTTATATATATTTTCCTTTTTGGGTTCTGAACCTAATGAAATGATGGATAGCCAGCAAAAAAACAAAAACCCTAGACAAGATGGTCCTAAAAACTTGATCTTCATTCGAATGCTTAATTATCCATAAATGTTCATAGCAAAAAAAAAAAAAGAAAAGAAAAACTGAGACTCCCTTCATTCTCCATTTTTTACTTGTCATATTAAAAAATTAAAATATATTTATTGATATTTTTTCTTTATATTCTTGTAATTATTCATTTATAATTCAAACTTATAAATTATTTATATTTTAAAAAAAATAAAATTAAGTAATATTTTAATATTTTTAATAAAAAAAAAAAACACATTTAAAGACTATATTTTCTTATTTGTGACGAATAAAAAAACCAAAAGTATATATATATATATATACACTTCAATTCCCATATATAGGACACAAGAGAGATAAACAGTGATCATCATACTTATATATATATATATATATATATATATATATATAAGGGTAGCAATATTGCAGGAGTTCTGAAACTGGCAATAATGCTTCAATTGTTCAGTGATAAAAATTTAAGAAAAAAAAAGTAAAAAAGGAATCAATGGCAAAAAGAAAAGAATAAAAAAGAATGCAGCAGTAGTAAGGTTAAAAATAAAAAGGTAGCTGATAGCTCATTACAGCAATTAATACACAATGACAGTAGTTTTTTTTTTTTTTTTTTTCCAATATAGAAGGTACAGATCGAAAGAAAAAAAAACAATTGAAAGAAGAAGGAAGATATGATGAAAGAAAATTAAACCCTTTCTTCCCCATTTCCTCATTCAACCACCATGACTGAATAAATTTTAAATAAAAGCTGATGCTTTGCTACCATTAATTCTAATTCAGTGCCAGAAAATTCATTCCATACATAAATTAAAGCTGCATACATATATATATATATATATATATATATATATATATAAACGTCAAAGAAAGAAAGAGAGAGAGAGAGAGAGAGAACCAGCACAGAACTCCGGCATTGGTCAGATATTTGACACACACCGCCCCCCACCCAAAAAAAAAAAAAATATATATATATATATATAATATTAGAATTAACAGTAGCAAAGCTCATGATGATAGGGTTTTTCTTTTCTTTTTGTTTCAGTGACTTACTAGTGAATTAGTTGTGAAGAGGATTTGGACCGGTATGAACCAATCTTTTCGCGTCTTCATACAGGTTATAGTCAGAAATGACATTTTTCTTCTTCTCCTGATGATCTGACGACGTCGTTGTTCCGGCCAAAACATGATGATGATCATTTGTTCTTGAATCTTCTTCTGCATGATACGAAAAACCCTGATTGTTGTTGTTGTTGTTGAAAATACGAGCTTTTCTTGCCGGCGACCATCTGGAAGGTGCAACGTAATTATTATTATTATTATATTTATAACTCGCCTCTTCTTCTTTCCCCGAACAAATATTTAAGACGATGAATATTATTCCAAAGAAGAAAACCGCCGTCCTCCGTCGTCGTCTCCGCCTCGTCATCTCCAACATTTTGATGACTTCAGAAAAAGACGCGCCTTCTTCTCCTTAATAATAAACCATATGATGAAAAGCTAGCTAGTTGCTGATCGATATGCAATACAAGTATAGAAACCTTTCTGAAGTTTAGTTTTTCCTTTTTTTAGAGAGAGAAGGGGAGAGAGAGAGAGAGATCTATGCTCCTTATCTTAAGCTTGTAGTCACATGATCTTGACCCTTGATTCCTGGAACCTTCTTATGTACCTTTACTTCGAACTCTGAACCCTTTTTTTTTTTTTTTTTTTTTTTATTATGATTATTTACTTCAAACCAAAAGTATATTTAAAAAATGACAAATTACAAAAGGCTTCGGAAGGGTTTAATTTCATACATAGTAAAATTCTCTCATCCTACACCAATAATACAAATCGCTTACATATGACTTTATACATATATATTATTTTCAATTTATTTGAAAAAGACAAAGAAAAATAAAAATAAAGAAATTGTACAATATAAGTATTACACGCAATACAAACATATTATTACGTCTTAAACTTAAAATATTTTTTTGTTAAATAATTAATTATGACTAAAGACTTGAATGCGACTATACACCTACATATAACGGTAAAAGGTAGTTTAATTACATTTGGGGGATATATATATATATATATATATATATATATATATAACTATACGTACATAGATACTAAAATGATATGTGTATATATATATATAATTCGTGTGCATGGAGAAAGGTGGAGTTGAGTGGTCTTGCTCAGTATTAATAGCCGCTGTCTACGGAATATTTTCACAAAGGGCTATGGTAAACAGAGTTACATTGTTTGGAATCTTGTTTAGGATTTTCTAGCAATATATATATATATATATATATACACTTTTATCTCTATGCAAAAATATAATGTTAAATTAATTTTTTTTAAATTATTAGATATTTAAAATCATTATTACGATTTTTATATATATATATGAAATTAGACTGAGTCATAATTTGACTATTACATACATAACGTTAGGAATTTAAACGTAATTTCAATTTCAAAATTTATGCAAGAAATACAAATATAGAGACAATAACAACATAAAGAACACGGCCAAAGAAGAAAATTTAAAACTTTAACTCTTACCCAATGATTATTTTAACTAGAGTTAAAAATAATTAATTTGTAAAATTCTTTTCAGTTGGTACATAAGACATCTAATGATGCACTTGACTTAAAGGAGGTTCACCCCCTTTTATAAGAGTAATTTATTTCTCTCTTTCCTTCATAAACCGATGTGAGATTGAAAAACGAGAGCAAACCTAACACATAATACTCACATTGAAAAATAGATTAAAAATTTTACACCTTTCTTATTATTTGTGTCAAAGCTAAAATGATTAAATTAATTTGTTTGACTAATATATTTGTTGATTTTTTTTTTTTTCCATGTAATTTAAAAATGACAGTAAACAGTCCAATCCTTCTTCAAAGCTGTGTGCTTTGACTTGCTTTGCAGGTCACACTTAGTTGGCCCCACCACTTACCTATAATTTATATAATATATATATATATATATATATATATATATACACATACAAAAAAAATATATATATATATATATATCTATATAAAATACTAGAAGATGCCCGGCCGGCCTTTTATTCCCCCATTCCTAACCTTAGTATCTCAACTTTGCCTCCCTAGAATTAGCAAAGGAAGCGTAACAGAAAAATTAAATTAACATTACATAGGCAGCATATGTATGTACGTAGGTTTTTGAGTTTGGTCCATATCTACAATAATAATATATAAACAAGCTCCGAAAGGAACTTAGCCAAATTAAACATGTGTACTACACTCGTGGAAAAAGGCATTTGTATGGTGTGCCACCACGTACGTACGTTGGTCACAATAAAGTGGAGTAATTACAACATTTAATAAATTCCGGCCGTAACTTATATCTTTTGATTAATTATAAATTTTATAGTTAATAAGATTTCTTAATAGTCTTATCTGTTGTTGTTGTTGTTATGTGCATATAAAGAAAAAAAAAAAAATATATATATATATATATATATATATAACGGAATTTTATTGGTTTAGAAAAAAAAATAAGAGATACATATAGTTGATTATAATATGTATGTTAGGGGATTAAAGAAATTTTATTCTCATTTACTAAGGTTAGGCTATTTTTATGAAGAAGAAATTTGTTGGTAGTATAAATTTGTCCAAAAATTCATACTTTTTAGTGTTTCTATCAATATTATAAGTTAGTATCAACTGATATTGAGTTTAAGTTTGAGACTGTAAATTAGCATTACATGTGTGTTTTACATATGATAAGTAAAACATAAAATATACCAAAAATGCCCTAAAAAAATTAGATATGCAACAAGCACATGACAAAAATGGTTAAACAATTTCAAAAAAATTGTTGAAAAAATTCCTTTGTCTTGCAAGTTGATAAGATGGTAATTTTTAAAAAAAGGTCATGGAATTGGAATCGCCTCATACCAAATTTCATGATCCCTAAAAAAGAGTAAAATCTAATTAATATGGTCGAGTAATTTGGAATCCAAATGATTTGGCTTGACTATGATGGATCGATCATGGACAAGGTAAATTTTCAAAAGAGGAACTTTTTGGAAATTTGTGGTGGAAGTGAAAGATGGATGAAATCAAGTTATGTAATGTTCATGAATAAATTAATTATACGAATTTTTTATCCTCGCCTTAATTTTAACATAAATTAAATTTTTGATATGTTTTATCATATCAAAAATCATTATAATTGAGACTAACTCAAGTCCTCTAAAAGTCTACGTAGGTCATATTATTTGATGTAGACTCCACGAAGGACCGATTGGGTCCCAGATAGGAGTCCCTTAAAGTTCGGCCGACGACTAGATCCATCACGAAGGGCATGATCTTCGACAGAGAGATTACCTCCGAACACAACATTAAATGCACTTGACCCGACATACACTATTTGGAGCCACCATTTCGGATTGTTAGGAAAGGTATCCAATTCATGCGCCACCTCTCATTTGGCTCTCCCTCTCCATAAAAACAGTAACACACACTCACACACTCACACACAAACAAGTGAAAGTTAGCTATACAAAATATACTCTAAGTGTTCAATTTGCTTTTTGACAATCTTTACTCGGTGAGAATCGTCGGGAATATAATCCCCCGAGCGGTCCCCCGAGACCTCATCCGATATTAGTGACTAACTTGACTGTAGCCAATGTCGGGAACACACCTCGGCATTTGATCGTCCTTGCAGGACATGTCGACAAGAAATGAGGCCCACCAATCAACGCGTGGTAGGATCGGAGATTCGCATACCCAATCAATAATTTTTCTAAAGATTTTATTTTTTAGTTATTATATTACTAAATTTCCACGACACACTTACACTAAAATGAGGAGGTGGGGGCAGGTGATTTAAGAAGAGGGGAAAATAATATATATATATATATATATATATATATATATATATATATATGAATAGTCAAATAAGAGAGTTGCTTAAATTGTGCGTTGTTTGGTAACAAATGTTCCCACTTCCCAGCAAGAGTAAAGAGGGCATTCATATGCAAACGAAAAGATGCGAATAACACAGCAGAAAGAAAAGGGAATTGCCTGAAAGAAGATTCATAAATAAATTAAATTAAGTCACGGATTATTTGATTTGTTTTGTAGTGATAATAAAGTCAAGATTTTTGTCTACTTTCATTTATAAGTTTCAATTTTTAGTTTAATAGTAGTCATATATAGTAGCTTGGATGTCGTTACCGGAATGTTGTCGTGGCCTTTAATGAAACATACTATAATTCTTAACTGAGATTCACAATCAATTAATTAAGTTCGGAGTGTGTGTGGTGGGGAGGCTGTCTTAAGGGAATTGTTAATAAACATAAAAAGTGTAGTAATAAATTAAGACACAAAACATAAACTAAGTACTTTTTTGGGTTTTTTTTTTTTTTTAAGTAAAAAATCTAGGAGTAGATCGGGGATGTGAATCTCCGGTCTTGCCAAGCACGGTTGGTGGGCTCCGCTTCTCGTTGACGTGTCTTACAAGAAAGACCAAGTATTTGGGTGTGTTCTCGGTGATGGCTCTCCGATGACCAAGTGAGTGACAGAATCAAATAGAATTTTAAAGGACCGCTTGAAGGAAGTATATTCCCGAAGATTCTCTCCGAGAAGGAGGTGTCGAGGTAACTGAACACTTAGAATATTTAGTATATGTCCGACTTTCAATTGTTTTTTGTGTGAGAGTGTTTTATCATTTATATGGAGATTGAGAGCCAACGGGGAGGTGACACCTAGATTGAGTACCTTTCCTGACAGTCTAAAATGATGGCTCCAAAACAGTGCATGTTGGGTCAGGAGCATTTAATGTTTAATTGAGAGTGAATTTCCCTATTAGAGATAATACATTTTGTGTGATGATTCTAGTCGCCGATCGGATCTCGGAGGAACCTATCTAGGATCCAGTCGATACTTTGTGATGTCCACCTTAGATCACTCAACCTATGTAGACTTTGATGAGATTTCGGTACCTCTGCGGAGTATTCAATATTCACTCACTAAAATTTAATTGTACTTATATATATATATATATACATGCAGAAAAAAAAAAAAAAAAAAAGTTTCTAGGGAATTCCCTTTGCAGCCATTAAATAATGCTCTCTACACCATAATATCAACTTTAGCAACAAGCCCTACGTCTCTACCCCCATTTTGGTGATAATTTTCTGAAAATCCAGAATGATGAAATGAGCTTTTGGTTTCAGAATCCCTTTCCAAACCAAACCCCCTTCTATTTTTTATTTATTATTATTATTATTATTATTATTTTTCTGTTATGGCTATGCTGGGGTTTGACTACACAAAGGAGAAATGATGCGTGATATATATATTGAAATATATTATTCATGAGAAAAATATATTTAAACATATGTAAAAGAAATTACAAGTGACATATCGTGCAATTCAATATATTTTTATAGTTTTATAATAATACGAAAATTCCCTTAATTTTCAATATAATGAATTTAGTTCTTTGCATATTTTACTTATGTTGAAGGATAGGCTGAAATGAGTGAACCAATATATGCGATTGTTTTGTTGGAAGAGACAAATGTTACTCACTAAATACTATTTGAATCCATATTCAAAGTGTTGGATGAGTTTACATATTATCTTATCAGTTGCCAAAGTGATTATTTCTGTGAAACGTGTAATTAATCATCAGATCCAATATCGAATTGGTACTTGGAGCATTACCACCACACAAACCATGTATATAATGGGATCAACAGAGTTTGATGGAATTGCAACTAGCTTTAAAAAAATGAATTTTTATTTTATTTTATTTTATTTTTAAGGTTAATTAGTTAGTAGTCAAAATTAGGGGTTGGGTTTGGATAAGAAATATTAGATTAAATTATGTAATAGTTTATAAATTTTAATTTTAGAATATATTTGGTGTGTTTTCAATTTTAGAATATTGATAGGCCACATTGAATACATTTGTGGGTGTTATAATTATTATTATTATTTTTTTAGATTATGTTAATAATCAAAATTATTATTTCAATTAATTTGAGTTTAATTCAATACATAGTACTCAAAATTAAGTTTTAAACTTGTAATTTCATAAAACATTAAGAATGCCATTTTCTTGAACCTATTTTGAACACGTGTACCAAATCTATCAGCTGGACCTAAAGCTGCTCCAGATCTCATGCTGAACATGTAAAGGATATGGATCCTACTGCTTACTGTCTGAAACACCAGGCCAGGGAAACTTCCAATACTAGAAGCCAGTTTGGATTTACAGAAAGCCCATTATAAAAAAGTTAGGCCCAAATAACGCACTAGGCCCACATTTTGAATTGGATAAATTTATTTATTTATTTTTTGCTTATAAGACCAGAAAAATTAATCACATAACGAAATTAATCACAGTTTATTGTCTCATTTCTATTTCTTTAACGTTGTATAAATATTTCCTTCAACCTTTCATATTCACCTTCTGTCCTGTACAAAATAAATTAATAAATGAGTGGCCGAAAGTGAGGAAAAAAAAAAAAATCTTAAAATTTAAAAATATATATATTTTTAAAAGAAATACCGTTTTGGAGTTGTCAATTTATAATCTTCAAAGGTCTCATCATCACATTATCTTCATGGTCCAATATCTGCATTCAAAATTGAATTATTACAATAAATTATTTACAATATATATATATATATATATATATATATATATATATATACATACAAACAACGTAAAAGTGACGGTTAGCTTAGTTCAACATGAACAGTACACTGAAACAAAGTTTTGAAATTTTCCGCAGGTAGACGACAAATTTTGAGTGATTGTTTACCACAAATTCAAGAATCATCAATCAGACAACCCGTGAAGACATTCAAGAAAACTTCCAAAGAAACAACAAAACTCTCTTTTAATTTGTCTCAATTTTATCCACACAATTCCAACAAATTAGATCTTCTCTACGACATAATAATCTATAATATAATAATCTTTAGACAATGTTTAGGATCCCAATAGCCATCTGTATTTACTCCCTTGTTCTTAGTAAATTTCCTACGTATTAATATATAATATACATATATATTTTTTGCATTATGATAGATTTTTTGTTTAATAATTTATAAGTAATTATTTAATAATAATAGTGAACTTATGAATTTGAAACCCAATACTAAAAATATATATATATAAAGTTTCTTTTTAAAAAAAAAAAAAAAAAGAAAAATAGAACATTTTTCCTTTTTTTTTTTTTTTTTTGTCAAAAATGGATTTGAAGCAGTGAAATGAAGTTTATTTTAAAATAAAGATAATGAAGAAAGAGAAATAGAGAACTTACATGGCAATGGTAGACATAGCCAGGTTGTGCAGTTGCATCGAACGGATATGAAGCATTTGAATGAATGAAAGAAAATCTCACCACAATCTTCGTTACATAACCAGGCATCATCTTGAACACATTTTTCCAACCCCTCTCATGAGCTGGCACCTTTACCTTTTCGCCACGTGCATACTTGCTTACTTGGCATTTCTCTGCATTATTTGTCTTCATCATACACTGTTTGAACTCTTCTTCATTCACTAACTTACTTTGCTCTAAGACCCTGAAAAGCCCTAAATGAATATGCAGTGGATGATTATCCTCCGTTAGATTGATCACGTACCATATTTCGCTTGTCCCAACTTTTGGATTCTCCGTTGCTGGCGCTTCGTAGGGTTTCCCGTTGATGTAAAGATGTGTAGGCTCGTCAATGTCACTTGTATACTCATACATTGCAATGTATCTTGTGCGTGAAATAGGAGATGATGTAGGAGAAGGATATTTTATTAACCGTTTTGGAATATATGACGTGTCATGATCAACCTTGTGCTGCTGACCTGGCTTAATGATGAATTTCATGACTTTGCTATTTGCTTCGTTGACTGGATCTCCAGAAGGGTAAGGGTACGCTGCATCATTAGCTAGGATAGCTGAATCAGATTTTGACTTTGAAAAGTCAATTACCACATCAGCAATTTCTGACGGTGCTAATAGTAACTCCTTGAGCTTCGTTGGCACCTCATTGTAAGCCGAGTCAGACGCCACGTGCACAATAGTCAAATTGTTGAGGAAGTAGAATTTGAAGAACCTAGCATTACTAGCATTGATGATCCTAAATCGATATCTCCTCCTTTGAACGATCATGTGAGGCCATGCTTTTCCGTTCACGATAATCGCATCTCCAAAATACTCCGGTTGCCATTGAGGGTGTATAGTAGGGTTATTTCCGGTGGAATTCATGAATATTGAACCGTTTTTATAGAAGCTTCGGTCGAATATTACCAACGGACGATCAAACTCTTTATCACTGTAAGGTAAACCTAGTGGTACCTCGACTTGGGGTTGACGGATAATGTAAGCACCAACCAAACCGGCTAAAAGGTTGACTCTAGTCAACCCCATTGCATGATCATGGTACCAAAGGGTTCCGGGATGTTGAAGATTGTGATAATGGTATTTTTTCTTGACCCAAGTTGGACCACGTAGCCTGAATCCGGCGGTGAACCATGATTCCGAGTGTCCGTCGCTCTCCGGTTCGTCGATTCCACCGTGTAGATGGACGACGGTGGGAATTCCCATCTCTGTAGAAGGGGTAGCAGTTGGAATTGTTGGATCCCATGGCAGTATGTGCTTTGAAGGGAGGTGATTTGTCCAGATCACGTGTGTGTCAACTCCATGAAGGGTCTCGATCGTTGGACCAGGAATTGTAGCACTGTGCTTTGATGTACCATATGCAAACACTGGTGTTGCAGGCAGATCTCTATGAAATTTCTGTCAAAAAATAATTAAAACATATATTAACATTTTCACATACTTCTAATTTCAAAATATATATATATATATACACAAATGTATGTATCTTTTGTTATCTCTAAAATGTAATGACCATTCAGACAATCTTTTCATAGGAAAATTCACCTCATATTTTTATTAAAGTTGCGAATATATATATATATGTAAAGCATGCTCACCAACCTAGCATTACATATAATAATAATAATATATTCGACGATATATACATATGTGTGCGTGAGTGGACAACTAAAAAGAATGTCGAAAATTTCAAGGATGGATAATTTTAGTGAAGCTAAGTACACTATAAATTAATCATATGTCTATTCTTATTGGAATCTTATAAAGCTTAAGAGGTGAGATAAAAGTGAAGTGGCTTCCACACTAGCTTTTTTAGATATATATAAAAAGTGTGAAACAATAAACTTTAAAAGAAATAAATATATATATATATATGTATATATAGATTGACAAATATGAAAATAATATATATATATATATATATATATAAAGTAATGTAGGAAGAAAAAATTGAGGTAGACCAAACTTGTGTTGAACTCGTCTTAAAAATCAGTTACACGTGGACCTTCAATATTCATATTCGTAGAGTAATTATAGTACACTTGAAATAATTTTTCTTCCGACTTATTGGATCCAAATTATGCCTTTTTTATTAATTTCCCTACTACTTCTAATTAAGAAAGCTATTGCATCCAGCCGTAAAGCAATCAAATTTTATCCCCCCAAACAACAATATTTAATTAGTATTTATTACTCCCTACTTTCTTTTAGTAATCCAGGTTTTTAATGTCATAATTTAAATTTAAGGAAAAAATACATTAGGATTTTTTTTTTTTTTTAAAAAAAAAAAAAATTTATGTGTTTTTAAATTAAAAAAATAAATAAATTATTTATCAATCTTCATATCTCTACATAATTATAGATGATTATTTTTAATTATAAAAATAAAAATATATATATATCAATAAATTCACATGTAAAAAACAACTTCCATTTCTTTTCAATATAATAATAATATTAAAAAAAAAAAAGAGTAATAGATTTTCGATGTGTTTTTTCTTATCTGTAAAAAAAACAGAGGGTGTATAATCCCAAACACTTCCTAAGAATGATGTAATAAACAAAAAGGTATCCTTATAATTAGTTGTCCAAAAATAAACGAAATAAGAATGCAATCAATTGGGATTTCAAAATTCTCTCATTGGGTGCAAAGAATATGAGCAGAAAAAGAAAAAAATAATAATAATAACGGCGATGTCTACAAGAAGATTTCCAAAAAAAAAAAAAAAAAAAAAAACGGAAAACATGAATGAGAGAAATTGTGGTTGCTTACCCAGTTCTTCTGAAACATGCCGATCTTGAGAGACCTGGAAACAGGAACGTTACCATTCTTGATGAAATCATAACCGTTGATTCTGGGCATATCTGGAAGTTCATCTACGTACTTTTTCAACTTCAGTGGGTTTATCAGACCAATTATTTCCTCTGCAGCTGTAATTTTGAGAAGTGCAAAAAATCCTAAAGCTATCAAGAAATACTGAAACAACAGATTATTATAAACCCGATTCCCTGCTGCTGCCATTTTCTTTCCTTCTCCTTATTTATTATATTATATATAATATAACAATCGTCAGGGAAGAAGAAGAAGAAATTCTGTGGCGGGGTGGGTGGGGTGGATTTGGAGGGTGTTTGGAACTAATTAAGAGCAAAGAAGAGAAGAGGAAAGAGAAAAGGAATATATATGTGTGTGTGTGTGGAGTTACTTGTCTTCCTTATTTTTCAAATATATGCTGAGCTGCCATGGGAGATTTTCTTTTTCTTTTTTTTTTTTAGGAAATATTATTCCTTTCATTTTATATTTTATATTTTTTAACTTATACGCCTTTTTAAAAAGAACATACAAAATTATGTGTTTTTTTTTAAAAAAAAAAGAAAAATTTAAGGTTTTATTTATTTAGAATATTAAAAATTTAGGTAAATTTACAGATATTTTATCTTTAAAATTTATTAATTATTTTTATAGAATTTTTTTTTTAAACTAAAAGAAACGACTTTTTATATATGATATTTTTTATAAAAAAAAAAATGAAAATAATGTATAAGAAATAATTATAAAGCTATTATTATAAGTCAAAAAGACGTAACTCAATTGATAACACTCATGAATTCCAGACATAATAGAAGTTAGAATTTTTTTTTTTTTAAAAAAAACTATTATTATAAGAATATATATAAAAATAAATACTAATAAATATGACATGTAAAGAAACGTTTTTTTTTTCTTTCTAATTTAACAAAAAAAAAGAAAGACAAATAAAGTATTATTATTATTATTATTAATTTATGTATTTTATTACTTGAATGTAATTAGAACCCCCAAGAAGTTTATCTTGATAAAATAACACCGCTACTAGTTGAAAGCGTAGAGAATTTCTTCTTGATTCTTCTCATCTATTCATATATATATATATATATATATATAATATATATATATATATATATATATATATATATTTTAATTTAAGGAAATGACATGTCAACATTTTCCTTTTTTTCTTTTTCTTCAAAATTACCCTGAAACTTCAGAGGTTTTTTGGCAATTTATACTGTTTATTTATTTATTTATTTATTTTAGAGGGAGAAGAGGGGGTAGGTGGTGGGAACATAGATGCATTATTAGAACAAAGAAAGAAAAGGAACAAAGAGGAAAATGAAAGGGTGACTAGCTTTCCCACTGGATTATTGACTTTGATGTTTCGAGACAATAAAATTATCAAATAATAATGGTCCATGTAAGCACAAGCTACTTGAGTAACATATCCAACTAATCAAGGTGTCTTTCCCTTGATCCTTCTACGCGTGTTCGGTAGGTCTGTTTTCAGTGATGATGATCTTGCAAAAGGTCAAATGTCGGAGGTATGTCCTCGGTGTTGGCACTCCGACGGTCAAGTTAGCAACAAAATAAGTATTTGTGGGTGTCGGATGGTCGGCCAGGAAAGAAGCTTCGACAGGCCAAATTGAGCACCTGAGTGTATCGGAGAATCCGAACAATTAGTGTATATTCCGAGTATCCGACTTTCACTTAGTTTGTGTGTGAGTGTGTGTTACCGTTTCATGGAGATGTGTGGCCAACCAGGAAGTGACACTTGGAGTGGTCCCACCCGATAATTCTAAATATTGGCTCCAAACAGTGCCTGTCGGGTCAGGTGCATCTCATGAGGAGTTCGGTGAGAATATTTTAGTCGGAGATCATGGTCCGAGTGTTTTGTACTTCTGTCCGTCGGCTAGACCTCGGAGGAATCCTATTCCGAGACCACATTGATAGAACACAAATTTACATACTTTTAATCCCTTATACTTAGCATTTATTGCATCCAATTTTATTATTATTGGACTTTTATCTTTTATTTTGATTAATATAATAAATTTGGATTTATAATATTATTAAGCTAATTAGGCTCATTATTACTCTTATTTTTCGGGCCCAATATCTTGAAGTCTTACCTTAATTAATTAAGTCTCTGCAATTTACGTCAAAGGTTGGATGACCGAGTGGCATGTTGCCACCCCACCAACCACCCCTTCGGGGGTTCGACGACTCCCCCGTCCCCCATTATTATATATATTCTCCTTGTAAACCAAAAAAGGTCTCTGCAATTTACAAAGCCCATAATAATAGGTGAAAAAAAAGGTTAATTAGGGTTAAAAGAAGGCAGCCGCCATTCATTCATTCTTAACAAATTTCGAGATGTAGAAAAGAGAAGAGAGATGGAGATCGCAATCGGTTTGGGGAATGATTTCAAGACAAGTTTCTAGTTCATGATCCAAACAAATTCCGGGTTCTAAGCTAATTTTCAATTTTGAATTCAATACTTTAAACAATTCAATTTTTAGATCGATTAACTAAATATTGAAGATGTGTTTTTACTTGATTCTTTTGATGATTGTTGATTGGATTAAGTTGAGATTTTATTATTTGTGATTGATTTCAATTTTGGACAATTTTGTTGATTGGCGAATATCTTTGATATTATCACGGATCTTAGATTAAACTTGGATTGATTGATTGGACGATCGTCTATAATATCATTTTGTTGTTTAATCGAATTCTAGCCGATTGATTGGTAGGTGATACGAATGCTAATTAGGGATCCCATTTAGTATTCAATCAAGGAATTGGTTTATTAATTTGGAAATTTATTAAGAAACGAGGAAGAACTTGGATTGAATCAATTACCCTGGACTGAAATTCTTAATCCGATATTTGCATACTTTTTATTAATTATTTTTTTTTCTACAATTTCTCAATCTAAAAATCCCTCTTTTACTGTCTTTTATTCTCTTATTAATTGATTTTGATTAGGTTTCTTAAGGAAACGACTCGGTGAATACCCTAAACTGCTCATTGAACTAATTGAATTAATCTTGGTCGATTTGACGACAATCGCGTAATTCTAAAACCCTACCACACATAGGTCCTTCGTGGAATCCACCTCGAACAGTCCAGCCTACGTGGGCTTTAATGAACTTCGGTTACTCTCAATGGCCCCTCGCAACGTGCGTGGTGAATCTACTCGGACATCGCGCATCTCAGACAGTTGCTCTGCCAGGCCCATAGCAATTATCACGACTCGGACCCGTAGGCCCATGCCGCGACTATGGGCCTGGCAAGCACCCACAATCAACTACTTGGTGTTGTCCTCATTGCACCAAAAGGGATATCCCAAGTTGACTATGAGTACCTAGGTCCATTCTTATATACAATTACACATTTACTTATCATTTCGATGTGGGACGGGGTATCACATTCACCCCCCCTTAAGGCTTAGCGTCCTCGCTAGCGCTCAACCGAACATAATTGGACTCAGTCCAAGATCAAAGAGTGGACGTCCGAGATTCCAGAGGTGTCTCCCACCCTTCGGGTGTAGCACTTAGTTCCCATAGTCTAGGCTGGCTACCCGTTCCGATACCAACTTTCACGACCCGGACCAGTAGGCCCGTGCCGCGATATGAGCCTGGCAGCACCCATAATCAACTACTTGGTGTTGTCCTCACTGCACCAAAAGGGATACCCCGAGTTGACTATGAGTACCTAGGCACATTCTTATATACCATTACACATTTACTTATCATTTTAATATAGGACAGGGTATCACAGCTACTGAGGCTGAAATCTTCAAGTACCGTCGTCAGGGTGCTGGTCATGTTATTCGTCAAGTGCATGACTTTGTATTCAACAAAGAATGGTTGGCCAAGGTATACGACGGATATTTCGCCAATCCAGAATTTCGAGTAGGGGCTGACTTCGTTCCCTTCACCTCGAAAGAGCTGAAGAGTATTCAAGAATACGATCTCCTATTCGGCAATTCGGAGTGGGTTCACCCCGATCCCGGCCACGAAACCCTTCAGAGTCTTGCCAAGAAAATTCCTCCTCGGGACTCGGATTTGGAGGGTGGTCGGGAATATCTGTCCGAGGGCACATCCCGTGGCTAACTTTGTCTTTTAATCCTTCGTGCGTCTTGTAGTGTAGGAAATTGTAAAATTTTCTTTAAGTAATAAAATGTTTAAATTTCCTTACTTGTGTTCACGCATCATTCACTTTTCATTTTTCCCACTTTATTCCACCTTTTTCTTTTCGCATTTCGTACTGTTCAAGGGGGAGTCTCCACGTGTCTTTCCCTCGTAGATCGCATTAAATGCGTATGATTACTGCAGGTTACGCCTGTTCGCGACAGTTTCAGTCTGTAACTTCCTTTTGTTATAATGACAAATCTTTGGGGAGTCGCGCCATAGAAAAGATGCTAGTCTTTCGGGGCAGGTGGCATTTAATGCCATTTGTAGTCTTTTTCATCTTTCGTCTTTTGCCCCCCAACTCCAAAGTATAAAAAGGGGGTCAAAGGTAGACTTACTTCCCACGCCTTCACTATTTCCTTTCTGCCTTTCTTTCTTGAAACACAGTCTTCTCTCCCGTATATCTTTGTTATTATGGCTGGTGGCTCTCGGCGTCGGAGAAGCAGAATTCACCTGAGGGCTTCCTCCAACGTCGATCCTTTTTCTAGGGATAATGAGAGTCCTCGACCACCTTTAGCGCATCCTTGGGAGGATCCTATCTTCGTCATCCCCGAAGACCTTGCTGTACTGGATGCTTTGTATTGGCATAAATGGTGATGTCCGCTGATCCTCTACTGGGTTTGAACTTCAGTGAGCCTGTCGTGGCTCACAATTTAGGTTTATGCCCCGCTTACAAAGAGATGGACCTGCCCACCTACTGCGACAACAGTCGCTAGAGTGCCGTTGTGTTGTCGAGTCGCATTGGAGCACTTCTTGCTCAGGTGAGTCGTGTCACATCTTTCATCTGTCTGCAGGAGTATCCTTGGTGTTTTGACCTTTGTTTTCATCATTGGTTAAGGGCGAACGCTCTCCTCATCAACCGAGTAATCGCTGTGAGGACTCGGGAGGCCAAGTTCGCCAATGTTGTGCGCAAGTTCCATTACCAGAGACCGGAGTGTCGGAGGTTGAGGAGGAGGCTATCTGATGCCGAGGGGAAGATCTCCAGTTTGAAGCTCATGCAAGACTACTCGGACACCTTGTTGTCCCACCAAGCTGAGCAGCTCGACGAGTCTCGGAGGGAGCTTGACTACTGTCGCTCTGTCGCCTTCAAGGATGAGGTTCTTCGTGTGTCTAGTGTTCCCATCCCTGCTCGGGCATACGTGGATCCTTTTTCCAACGACGTCCCTTGGCATCTCCCTCCGAGGATGTGGGGTTGGCGATGACTCCCAACTCCCCTATTGGAAGTGGTGGTGGACCCCATTCCGATGATGTCGGGGATGGTTCCGACGTTTCTTTGGGGAATGGTTGAGATGACTATATTAGTGATCTAGACTTTTGTGACGAGGACTATGCCTCTCCCCCCTAATGGCCTTGAGCCCTTTCCTTTGTGTACTTCCCTCTTCTGCATATTTCGTAGGATTGAGCTCGTATTACAGGTCGCTCATATTTTGTCTTTATCTCCATCCATGTCTCGTACACTGTAATTTTTTTTTTAATCTTCATGGAATGGAGGACAATATTTTGCATTTCATTTCTCCTTTTTTTTTCCTCGCTTTTCGTTTTCTGCTGCCCCTGTGGGACTAGTAGCTGTTCTTTTATCCATATGTAAAGATGACCCTCAAATCTAAGTAGATATTATTTGTGCCCTCCCTGAACTAGGCATTTTGCCATCTCCGATCGAAGGGATTGTCATGTGCATTAGGGGCTGACAAGCGTGATCCACCCCAGCTTTCCCTATGTGTTGTTTGTTACCTCGTGGTACGGGCATCATCGCCTCTTTCTACACGGGTTTTTAAGCAACTGTCTTGCTGTTTTAGTCGAACTATGGACGAGTTTCATCCTACAGTCGCAGCTATGTAATGGATAAAAATATTGTTCGACAAGGTAAGGGGGTGTATTCACCTCCTCCCACCTAGCCGCTAATTAAATACAATAAATACACGCAAGTATGTATTTGGAGAACGAAATGAGCATATATTATTTCATTGCAAGTATTTTTTAAGATGGTCTGAGTGCCATGGGTTAGGCTTGCCGATAAGTCACCTCGATCTTCCTTAGGACCCAGTCTCCGATGTTGATCGGTCTAACATGTACTCGCTTGAGGCTTTTTTTGGCAATTTGTAAGCTTCTGCTTTGATTCTTACAATTTTTCTCCTCTCGTCGAGTAGATCCAAGTCAAAATTTCTAGCCGTTATGTTGGAATTTTTGTCGAATTGGTCGACTCAAATTGGTGGGGAGACGTATACTAATGTGTAAGGAGTCTCTCCGGTGGGGCCCCTATCCAAAATGCATACGACCTAGAGAACTGTGCTCAGCTCTTCCACCCATTTGTTAGATCTTCCGGCCATGTTTCTCTTGAGAGCATTGAGTACCAGCTTGTTTGCTGCTTCTGCTGGGCCATTTCCTTGGGGATGTGCTACGGAGGACTTCCAATGTCGTATGTGGAATCTTCGACATTCGGTTGTGAATTTGTTAGAGAATTGAGTGTCGTGGTCAATCACCACGGCTCGTGGAATGCCAAACCGACATAAGACGTAGTCATGGAGAAATTTAAGCACATTGTCTTCCGTGGGGTGTACCAAAGGTTTGGCTTCTATCCATTTTGAAAAATAATCCACAACAACCACCTAGTATTCAAATCCGCCTTTGGCTTTCGGAAATTTACCCATCAAGTCCATCCCCCACATGTCAAACGGCGAGGTCGGAACTACCGGCTTCTGTTGAATGGACGGCAATCTGGGTATATCTACATAAGCCTGGAAAATTTTGTACTTCCGAGTATACGCTTTTGCATCCTCATGGTACGTCGGCCAGTAATAACCCTGCAAGAGTATCCTTTGGGCCAACGTTCTTCCCCCCGGGTGCCCTCCGCATACCCCCTCGTGAACCTCTGCCAAAAGGTCGTGCGTTTGGTGCGGGGGGACGCATCTGAGCAAAGGTTTCGTGAATGATCTTCTATAAAGGATGTCATTGAGAATTATGTACCTTACTGCCTACTTGTGGACTCGCTTTACTTGAATGAGATCGTCTAAGAGAATTCTGTTCTCTATGTAGGAGGTGCGACGTCGCTTGAGGTTAGGATCGAAGTCGCCTTTGTCGACGGGGTGGTTTGGATTTCTATAAGGAGATTCTCCTCATTCATCGTTTCCCCCGAGGAGACTATGGCGAGATAATCCGCCTCAATATTGTCATTCCAGCTAACGACCTCTATGTTGAAAGATGTAAGCTTTGAGATCTCTCTCCGTGCGACAAAAAGATATTTGGCTAACCTTTCTGATCTAGTTGACAACCACTTGAGAGTCGCTTCTTGCCAGCAGGTCCACAATGCCGACTTTTCGGGCCCATCGGACTCCGATGATCGGGTCCTCATATTCAGCTTCGTTGTTGGTGACCTCAAAATTTAGTCCGATGCTTCTTCTATTTGCATCTCGTCATCCCGGCGAGGTGAACATGGCACAAGATCCCGCGCCGTTAGAGTTTACCGCACCGTCTACATGTAAAATCTAGATGTCATCACGCTGAATCGGCCTCTTAGGTAAGTGCATTGTGGGTGGATCGTCCGCTCTCTTGTTAAACGAGGTCTCCACGATAAAATCCGTCAAGCCTTGGGCTTTGATGGCTGTCCAAGGTAGGAAGATGATCTCATACCCGCTCAACTCGACCGACCCGCTTAACAATCTCCTGGATTGATCCATCTTGTGGAATATTTAATGAAGTGGGAAGTTAGTGTAGACATCTTTCGTTCGAGACTCAAAATATGGCCTAAGTTTTCTAGCGGAAACTACCCAGGAATAAGCCAATTTTTGTATATTTGGGTACCTGGACTCAGGTTCATTTAAGGTTTTGCTTACATAGTAGACTGACAGTTGTTTCCTATCTACTTCCCTAATGAGAACAACGGCGGTGGCTAGGTACAAGTATAAAGGCTTTCTGCCACAGGAGAGGTGAGTAGTGAGGGCATACCGAAGTAGTTTTTCATCTCCTTCCACGCTTCCTTACATTCTTCGGTCCAATTGATATTCTTTGTTGTGCCCTTGAGTGCTTTGAAGAAGGGAAAGCATTTTTTGGCAGACTTGGAGATGAAACGCCCCAGGGCTGCGATGCAGCCATTAAGGTTCTGGACATCCCGGACGTACTTTGGACGGGTCATGTTGAGGAGCGCCAAAAATTTTTCCGAGTTAGCCTCGATCCCCCTTTCGGTTATCATGAAACCCAAGAATTTACCCAATTTTACGCCAAAAGCGCATTTCGTTAGGTTGAGCTTTAGGTTAAAGCGGTCTAGTGTGTCAAAAGTTTCCTTTCTATATTTCTCCCAATTTGGTATTGGAAAACCTTGTTTACCATGCGTTGGTACGTTGCACCGGCGTTCTTCATCCGAAGGACATCATTTGATATCGGCATGTGGCCCCCGCCGCTAGGAAGGTGGTGTGGACTTGATCCGATTTTGCCAACCGGATCTGGTGATATCTTGAGAAGGCGTCGAGGAAACTCATTTTCGAGTATCCTGTTGTTGAGTCGACTAGGAAATCTATTCGCGGAAGGGAATAGCAATCTATCAGACAGACTTTGTTGAGATCATTGAAGTCAACTCACATACGCGACTTTCCATTCCTCTCTAATGAAACCGGCTTGTAAAAGTTTGACCACTTCCTCCTTGATGGCTTGCTCTTTAATATCTCCGCAACTTCATGACCTTTGTTTGACGGGGTCGAACTGCAGATTGATGTTTAATCTGTGGATTGCTACATCTTCGGCCAGCCCGGGCATGTCGTTGGTCGTCCAAGCAAACATTGTTCTTCTTTCTTTCAAGAATTCAATTATCATGTTTCTTTCGTCGACCGTCATTTCTAGGCCTACTTTGATTTTCTGTTCGGGGTAGTCGGGATGGACGACTACGGATTTGCACTCCACAACAACTTCGATGGGTGTCCTTTCGCTTTTCTCTTTCCTTGTTGGGGGAGCCATCGTGATGACTCCGATCACCATGGGGTCGGGGAGTATTTTTCCCGACTTATGCGATTGTATCAAGTAATCCAACAGTGCTCTTGGGTTGCTTTTAATGCAACCTATCCCCTTGGTAGTCTAAAACTTTAATCTTTGGAGAGGCATGGAGGCGATCATGTTGAAAGAAGCTATCGAGGTGCTCCTAAAATCGCATTGTAGGACGAGTCGAGGTCTACTACATAGAACTCTTCCTTCTCCATGCAAGTGAACTCTCCAGGTGTGAGGGTTAGAGCCGGGGTAACTATCCCTTTCACCAAAATTTTATGGGAGGTAAAACCCTCCAATCCGGTGGAATAGGGTTGAAGATGATGATCGTTGAGACCCATTCCTTTGAAGTAGCTGTAATACAACACATCCTTTGAAGCTCTCGTGTCGACTAGGACCCTCTTCACAATGCATTTGTCGATCCTTGGTGTTGTTAATGCCACGTCGATCACCACCGGTGTGATTTTAGCCTCCGGGGTGCAGGCTAGCTCGGCCCCGGTAAAAGAGAATGTTTCTTCTTCCCACGGCATCTCCGGAGCTGTGTAGACTGTTCGCATGGAGTGGATCTTCCTCCGAAGCTGGGAAATCAAGGGGGTCTCCGTAGTTATCACGTTGATAACCCTCTCCCCTAATAGCCCGTTATGATCGGGAGGTCCTCCTCCTCGGTTGGCCTTGTACTCCGCCGGCGCTCCGGCCTTGATCAACCTCTTTGTGGCTCTCTTCAGGTGTAAACATGATTCAGTGTCATGGCCATAATCTTTGTGAAACAAGCAGTATCTAGAGCAGTCTCTGGTCTCCTTGGTTTTGGGATCCAAGGGGAATGGATCTTTTACTCCATACTTCTCCTTGATAACCGAGATGAGTTCTGCTCTAGGGACATTCAACAGGGTGAATACCTAGTCTTTGCTTCCGAACTTGGACTTGTTTCGGTGGTTGTGAGCAGGTGATTAGCTATCCGAGTTTTTCTTCTTCTTCTTCTGGGAGGAGTCTCCTTTCTTGACCTGCTATGTGGTGTTCCTTCCTACTATGACTACTCCTCTAGCTATTTCGAACATTTCGCCCGGGCTCGCTGGTTTCTTCAGTTGTAGTTGGATGGCCAATGCACCGGATTTGAAGCCTCCTTCGAAATAGGTGAGGACGGTGTCGTCGCCGAGTCCTTCGATCTCGTCAAGGACCTTCTTGAACCGCTCTATGTACGCCAAGAGTGTTTGCCATCTTTCTACTTGACGTTAGCCGGGTCTCCTCTAGTCTTTGGAATGATACCTGTAGTACAAAACTTATCCGGAAAAGTTTTCTCCATGTCCGACCAGGAGTATATGGTGTTAGATCTCAGCGAAGGTGCTCCATGTAAGTGCCTTTTCGTCGAGGGTGCTCGAGAAAGCTCTGTAGAGCTTAGCTTCATCGTAAGTCACTAGGCTCATTGTTGATTTGTACCGGCAAATATGTTCCTGGGGATTGTCCTTCCCATAGTAGAGTGAGAACCGTGGGAGCTTTAGTGAGTGGTTTGGCAGGACCTCTCTGATCCAATTTGTGAACGTTTCCACGTCGAGTGTCCTTGTGGGAACCGAGACGGGAAGCATTGGTGGTGGAGCCATTGTTGTGGTTCGGGCCCGAGGGGGCGTCGTCGTAGTGCGCTTACTGGGCGATACCCTCGTTTTTACCCTCTTGGTCTTGTGACGTGAGGTCACAGTGTGGCTCCGAGATTTGTTATGTGGAGACTGGTAAGATTTGCCTACCTCACTTTCATCAAGATTTACCCGTGGACGACCTAGTGGTGTTGTTGATTTCTGGGTCTTTAGGGACGTTTGGTAGGGTTTTGAGCGGCAAAGGCATTGCATCGGCTCCGGTCTACCAGACGAGTCTGGGTCCGGTACGTGACTTGTCTCCCAATCTCTCTTGGTACAGTTGTCGGCAGGGACTCCTTACTCAGGCGAGCAATCATCCGCTCAGCCTTTTCTTGGTCTTCTTTGGCCCTCTTGTACATTCGAAGGGCCTCCAGCTCTTCAAGGAAAAGATTGGTGTGCTGACATGCGGTCGAGGAAGTGTTTCCTCTTGTCCGACCGACGCCGATGTTTGTGTTCTATCGGGCGTTCTCTAGCTCTTCTTGCTGATGTTCCAGCTTGTTGGGATGGTCTCGCCGGAGTTTGGACTGCGAGCTCCTTCTATCGTGGGGCGGAGAAGTATGGCTGACTGTGAGAAGGCATTTTTCACAATCGTCACAGGAAACGGTGAAAATGGAGAAGATGATAGAAAGAAGTTTCCCGGTAACGGTACCAACCGATCGGGGTTCCTTTCCCTTGATCCTTCCACGCGTGCTCGGTAGGTCCATTTCTAGTGACGATGATCCTGCAAAAGGCTAAATGTCGGGGGGTGTGTCCCCAACATTGGCACTCCATCGGACAAGTTAGCAACAAAATAAGTATTTGTGAGTGTCGGATAGTCGACCGGGAAAGAAGCTTCGACAGGCCAAACCGAGCACCTGAGTGTATTAGAGAGTCTGAACACTTAGTGTATATTCCGAGTATCCGGCTTTCACTTAGTTTGTATCCGAGTGTATGTTACTGTTTTATGGAGATGCGTTGCCAACCGGGAAGTGACACTTGGAGTGGTCCCGCCCGACAAATCTGCAATAGTGGCTCCAAATAATGCTTGTCGGTTCAAGTGCATTCAATGTGGAGTTTAGTGGGAATATTTCTCTCGGAGATCATGCTCCGAGTGTTTTGTACTTCTGTTCGCCGGCTAGACCTCGGAGGAATTCTATCCGGGACCACGTTGGTCCTTCGTGAATCCACCTTGAACAGTCCAGCCTACGTGGACTTTTATGGACTTCGATTACTCTCACCAACTACAAAAATTCTTCGATTAAATATATTGTTTTGATCTAAAGTCTCACATTACGAGCTTAAAAGATCAATTAAACGGTTATTAAGTAAAACTTAAATTTTTTACAAAATAACGCATTTTAAAATCGTGAGTCGTGAGACCCACCTTAAATGAGCCAAAATACCCAATTGTACTCTATAAAATTTAAATTTAAGCTAAGAAACCATAGCTCAACTCTAATATTTATCCTATTTATTAATCTATTTTAAAATAAAATAAACACATAGTATATAAAAGAAATTGAAAAAGGGGTTAAATAATAATAATAATTTATAATCATTCTCATTAATTGTTTCCAAAGTAGATACAATTGCTTAATCTACAATCGCTCCCCCTCAAGACCTATTTTTCAAATAACAAAAAAAAAAATATGTCAATTGAAATTCATCCCGATAATTAAAAAAATTATAATAATATAATAGAAAATTTCTAAATCATATATGGTTGGAACAAAATTTTGAATTTTTTAAATTATTATTCATAATAAAGAGCTTTTTTTCTTTTTTTGGTGAATACAGTAATAACCATTCAATTCATCATCAATAAACTTACAATTATGAGTTTGAGTTCCTCCTCTGTCACACAAAACAACTGGTGGGAGAAGTAAAGGATCTAATACTCCATAGAAGGAGTTACCTACTGCCCATTTAGCTAAATTATGGGTACAAAAATTACAATCTCTCAGTACATGTGATAACGCTAAATTTGATAATGTTTTTGAAGGGTAATTGTGCATAATTGTTGAGGTTTAATAGAGTAAATTGAGATAAATTTGTCAATTATGTACTGAATTTTGATAATTATGCTTTCGGGAAGTTTGTGGAGTCAATTGATCAAAAGAGCGAAGTTCGGGGACTAAATATGCAATTTCTAGAAAGATATACACATTCGGTCTAGGAACACGCGCTCGGTGTATGAACACGCCCAACAAGAAGGCGGAACACGTCCGGAAGAACACGTGCTCGGTGATAAACCCGTCGCCGAGCCCGTGTTGATGCACTGTTCCGAGTTTTTAGAGAATTCTTTGTAAAATGACTAATTTACCCTTGTTTTCAGTTATCTATAAATATTGGGATTTCCAGCAGAGTTGAGGCTGGCTAGTATTTTGGAAGGGTTATGCTATCAAAGTAATTTTTTAATTTTTGTTTAGGGTTTTGAATTAGATCTACACTTTGTTATTTTCTATACTTTGAGATCTCTTTCACTTGTTGTAAGTTGTAAGAATCTCTTGTGAGTCTTTGTGTGAAGTTGCCTCGAATCGTAAGGAATTTCCTTGAAGTTTTGCAAGAGAGGAATCAACTCCATCAACTTGAAGATTTGAAGAAGAACAAGAAGTTTGACAAAGAGGAGGTTGAAGAGGTTACTCTTCTTCTTTTATTTGTTAGAATTTCTATCTTGTAATTAGAGACCAACCCTAGGAACTCTTCTCTCTACATTTCTTTTAGGTAGTAATGGTTGGTATTATTCTATAATTACTTTGGGCAAATTGTGGTTTTCATGGATGATTGTTGTAGTGTAATTAATTTGAATTGCAATTTCATTCATAGCGTTGAATCTGAATTTTATCTTGAGTATTGAGCTTTGATTTGAGGTTGTAGTTCGGATTAACACTAATTGTTAGGCCGGAACTAGGACAACAATTAGTGCCAAGTTGATTAGATTAGATTTCTTTTTGATGGACAGGAACTAGGATGATTGATGGGAGATTTGATCTTGTCAACATTCAAGTGTTCTTAAATCAATGAATTTCTTGCAACGAATTGTATTAAAGAAGTTCATCCTTAGACTTGAATATTGGTGAGATTATGATAGTTAATTCATGATTAATCTTGCCCCTAGTAGTTTGTATCCTTCATTTCTCCTATTATTTCTTATGAGTTTCTACCTTCCATTACTTGCTTGATCTTCTACTTTACATTGTTCATTTACTTTGCTTTCTAGGATTTAGAATTCAATCTTATCATTCTTGATAAAGGTTGGATTACTTGATGATTGATTCATACTTCCAAATCATATTCATAATTGATTTAATTATATTTTCTACACTAGAATTTAATAGACGTCTTGGGGAAAACGATTTTATAAATATTAAAATCTAAATACTACATTTATTTACTAAACTAATTCAATATGTGCTCTGCTTAGTTGAATTTATTTTATTAGTGACAACCCTATTTTAATCTTGAGAATTCATATTATTTTTAGTATTATTTATTCAATTATTTTTATTATTTTTATATATAATAACTCTCATATCAACATGATTAATAGTTCAATGGCAATATCGTTGAAGAATTTATAATAAAGAGCTTGATTATATACTATGTATGTAGATACATTTCATGTGATATCTTTTGTTACATATCTAACAAAAATGTGTATAAACTGTGATTATATATGACTCACATGCGGACCTTTTATTTTATTTTATTTTATTTTTTAAACCGCGGACCTTTTATTTTTGATATCGTACTAATTTTTCACATTAGTTTTTTAAGGGAAAAGAAAAAGTAATAATAACTGACAAATACGGGTGGTTTTTTTCTTTTTCTTTTTCTTTTTCTTTTTTAATTAAAGGAGGTTGGATTTATTAAACTTTTTTTTTTTCTTTTTAACTTATGGGGTATAAAACTAGGTGTTCTAAATAAGCCCTAATTATAAGTGGTGTCTTTAATTTATATCTATATCCAAACTAATTCAAATATAAACTAGGTGTTCTATTATTTAATTTTTAAAAAAGTGTATATATATAAAAATACAAATTCAAATTTATAACCTAGGATAATATTTTATTAATTCATCAGCATCTTGCTTTAAAAATTAGATTTATTAACTACTTATACATATATCCATGCATTTTAGAATATTTTCTCTTTTTTGTATTCCTTTCTATACTACACGGAGAATTAAAATTGAAATTATAAATGCCAAAAATATATTCTAGAGGAATAAAACTATTCTAAGATGAAAAAACATGCATATGATTGAATTATCAGATTGGAATAAATCAAACGAAGCATATTACTTAAAAAGATGGAATATCAAAGCGTAAGATTTAAAAGAAACTTAAACCACAAGGATGAAAAATAGAATCTTGATTAGAGCTAAGTAATAAACGTTAGCTAAACGTTGTTGATGTAGTCTAATTTGTTTTTTCATAAGTATCAAAATTCTTTTATCATCTCTCCTCAATATTGACCATGAGATTCTATTTATAAAGTTTGCTAATTATAAATTCTAATTGAAATCGAATTATAATTCTAAAAAGAGACATATATATATATCTTAATATTTATTATATTATTTATAAAAGAGTATCATTCTTTTTATGTCCTTAGTTAATTAATATCCCTATACACCATTGTCTTTTTGTTTTTTTTTTTTTTTTAAGGATTACCTATCGAAAATGAATTTTTCAAGGGTCAAATTTTGGATTCAACTGCTTTGTAGCATGAATAATGTAATAAATAGGATTTATAACTAACCATCATAACTCAAACCTCTTAAATTTGTAAATACGAGACTTTATATAATAAATAGGACAAAGCTTATATTTGTAAGCACATAGGCTTTATATAATAAAATATAAATATTTGTAAGCACAAGGCTAAATATAAATATTTGTAAGCACGAGACTTTATATAATAAATAGGATTCATAGTTGAACCTCTTAAATTTGTAAGCACAGAACTTTATATAATAAAACATAAATATATGTAAGCACAAGGCTAAATATAAATGTGTAAGCACATGTATGACTTTATGTAATAAATAGGATTCATAGTTGAATCTCTTAGATTTGTAAGCACGTGACTTTATATAATAAATAGGGTTTAAATTAGTAAGCATATAATAATATAATAAAATAGAAATATAAAGATGAAATTAATGAGTTTGAGAAAGTACCAATAATTGAGGATTGACAAGATGTATTTTCATATATTAGGATCAGACTAGTTACAACTTGGGAGGTACATGATTTGGTTAGTCTAACTTGTCTTTTTCTAAGTATCAAAGTTCTTCTCCCCTCAATACTGAAGTTGAGATTCTATTTATAAAGTTTCCTAATTATAAATTCTAATTGCAATAGAATTATAATTCTAAAAAAAGACATATATATGTTAATACTTATTATATTATTTATAAAAGAGTATCATTCCTTTTATACCCTTAATTAATATCCTTATACACCAGTTGTCGTTCTTAATGTTTTGTGTTGTATTCTAGGAAAATTTCCTTGTCCTAAAATTATTTTACATTCTCAAATTAAGCCATATGTTTTAATTTTTATAGTACTAGATCTTGCAATTATCTACAATTATCTAACTTGGTTGTTGTAACCAATTTTTTTAAATAATATATTATTTTAGTAATATTTTAATCACGTAGTCATATTAATTACAAGAGTTATTCTATTAAAAATGCTTTCAAAAAATTATCCATTTGATTAACACATAATCAAAATTGCAAGATTATTTTAAAAAATTGACTAAAAAGTCAAATAATCATAAATAGTTATAAGATTTAATATGAAAAAAATTAAAACATAAGATTTAATTTGAGAATATAAAATAATTTCAGTAAGAAGTTTTCTTTATTCTATTTAAAATTATTAGTGTATCTTATTAGTTGAAACAATTGAAAACGTTTTGTTCTATTTAAAATTGTGGAAATAAACATTATATATAGAATAATAATTATGTATGTGTTAGATTTAGTAGAGTGGGGACACAATTGTTGATTTCCCATTTAGCATATAAGTGAGCATACTTTTTTTTTGAGTACATGGGGGATGGGGAGTGTCGAACCCCGGTGACCAGGGAGTTGGGGAGGGCCTTCCGCCACTCCGCCAACGTTAGCCGACAATATAAGTGAGCATACTTGATAACTCAATTATATATCATGTTTTTTAATGATATTTATGTTCAATTCGAGTTAATTATGGAGTTAATTGGATGAAATTAGTTGAAAAATACCATCTAATTACATTATTTTGGTTTCAGGAAAGTTCTGGGGACTAAATTGAGAAATTTGACAAAATTAGGAGCAAAAATGAAATTTTTGCACAATCTGAATAGCCATTTCGAAATGTTGAACGGCCATTCAGGGATTAGGGTCCCTGAACGGCTCTACTATCTCCTGAACGGCCATTCTGACACCAAGCATGCGTGAATCTCGAGATTTTCACCAAAAATATCCAAAATACCCACAAACTCATCCCTATAAATAGAGGCATCATTTTCAAGTTTTTGGCAGACCGGAATCACTCGGAACAACGAGAACAAAAATCCCCAACGCTAGATATGAGTAAATTTCTCGTAGTTTTTCGGTTTTCATTTTCTTTCTTCTCTAGTATAGGGTTTGAACCTCGATCGTAAGGAATAACTCTATAGTTTAGTTGAGAGGAGTGATCTCTGAAGAACCGTGGAGCGAGACAAGGATCTAAAGTACAAGATTCGTCGAGATCCGGAGAATTAAGCCATCACATTGAAGCAGTGACAACAAAATGACAACTTTCTCTTTCCTTTTCTTTACATTCTTGTGTTACTTTTCCATTACCTATTATGATTCTGTCTCCTAAGATTCTCTTTATAAGATTTAATAATTAATTATTTATACATTTCTGGAAAGGATACGTTTTAATATCCATTGTAAATTGTTTATTTTCTTACACTTTCAATTCGATTCTCGGATTGAGTTTATGCTATGAAACTTAGGTTGATGCATGTAACTAAAATAGTTAATTGAATTGATGATTTTTTAATGATCCCGACCGTAGGAGATTTAAATGAGTTGCCGGATTAGGGCTAATAACTTTCAACGACCGTACTGAGGTTAGACATCTTAATAATCTTGAGTTTGGAATTAATGCTAATCTTAGGGTTAAGTTATTAAATTGACGACTTAATAATTAATCTAAAAAGGTTTAGGATTACTTACAACGACCAGTATTGAGGTAATTACTCTAGATAACTCAGATATGGTAGTAAGATAATTCGAATTCATAATTGCCTTAGATCTGCTTGCAAGTTGCACTATCGAACATTGTTCACCTTAATTAATTCATTCATGCTTCATCGGAGATCTTAGTTAATATTTTTTCATTCTTATCTTAAACCTTGTTTAAACAAAAACTTGAATTGAATGGATATCTAGGACTAGTTCCCTGAACCTTAAAGTTTTTCATAATTGGTAGAAACTAACCAGCCGTCACCAACGTTCTCGAGGATACGATATTTATAAATTTAAAATCGTGATGCTCTCGTGTTTCTATCTACATTTGATAGGTACTCTGCCTTATTTGTGTTTGATTTCGTGACACTATTTTGTGAGTTTATTTGCTTTGAGTGATACTATTTTCTACTCACTCCAAACGCACACCAGATTTTTGGCGTCGTTGCCGGGGACGTAAATTCATAAAATTTATAAAATTCCGCACAAAATTTTAGAAATTTTATGATTTAGTAACGATAGTATCTATCATTTACGACATAATTAGTGGAATTCAATCCTAATTTCTTGGTATAGGATTCCCTAAATTGTTAATTTTAGAATTATCTAGAATTGAGTAATTAAGGATACCTAAATTTTAGAAAATTCATTCTAAGATCATACTAAGAAAATTTCTAGAAATTATCTAGAATCAAAAAATTTTAAAAAAAAAAATCTAAAAAATTAAAAATATTTGTCCTTCTGTCTTCGAATACCTAACTATATTTCTATCTTATCTTCGTTTTCATTCTTTGTTTGCGGTTGCATGACTCGAGCCTCGGGGGCTGAACTACGAGAGAAACTTGATAATCCCGAAATCATAATCCGTAGAGCTTGAGGTGCAAGAAGAAGACTAATCTTACCCGAAATGGCAAAGCACAAACCCCGACCTTTGGAAACCTACATCCAACCTCAAAGCATACCCTTGTGTAATGCTATAAGATTGTCCAAAGGAGAAAGATATAAGCTTAAACCAGATGTTTTACAACTGGTAACTACAAGGTCTCAATTTGGAGGGTTACCTTCTAAGAACCTAATTGATTATTTATCCGAATTCACTTCTCTATGTGAGGCTTTTAAGGGGGACAGTTTTTCTGAGTTAGTTATGTTGACCTTATTCCCCTATACTCTAATGGATAAGGAAAAAAGATGGTTACTCCGATTTCCTATTGGTTCAATTACAACATTTGAACAATTAAGTAAAGCATTCTTAACCGAGTATTATCCTGCTGAGAAAATTGTGGAAATAAGGAAAGCAATATCAAATTTTTCACAGTTAGAAGATGAAACCGTAGTTGATGCTTGGGAGAGAATGAAAGAACTGGTAAGAATGTGCCCTCAACATGGACTTCATTAGCCGCTTGTATTACAGCAGTTCTACGGAGGAATGAACGAGTTAGGAAAACAGGTTTTGGATGGTTTAAATCCCCAAGGAGGTTTTAACTGAATGAATGAAATAGATGCAACAAATGCATTAGAAAGGCTGTGCAAAACCAATAAGAATTGGAAGTCAAGTGTAAGAGCCACACCTCATAAACAACTTGCTAATGTGGCAAATTCTTCTTTAGATGAGCAAATCGAAAACTTGAGAACTCAATTCAATAATCAGTTGAATGCTCTTCAAGGAAGAAACATTCAAACAATATATCAAGTTTGTGAGTTTTGCCAAGGATCGCATTTCAGTGGCAATTGTTTTAGTAATGGAATTCTAACTATTCCATAAGAGGTTAAATATGTTGATGTTGCTAATACAACACCCACGGGGAACACTTATAACCCCAGCTGGAGGAACCATCCTGGATTTAGCTGGAAAAACAATACTGGAGCCATGAACTATCAAAGGAATTATCCTAGACCACCTCAAAATACACCTTTCCCGCGGCACAACAATTGGCTATACAACTTGCGAGAAATTTCAACCAACTTCAAGATCCTATGCAAGAAATGAGAGATATGATGAAAGGATTAATGGGTTCAAATAAAGAAATGGTTGAATCAAACAGAAAGATTCAGGAAAGCAATGATGAAAGGATTAGGAAAATAGAAGAAAGGCTAAGGCAAACCGAGACCTTTGCAAGGAATACACATTCTTCTTTACAGACTTTGGAGAGACAAGTAGGACAGTTGACAAATTAGATCACAGGAAGAACTCATGGGGCATTGCCAAGCAATACTGAGACCAATCCAATAAGAGAATTGATAACATCAAATATGATCATGTTTTGAGATATAATTTGTGCATGATTTGTGAGTATGATTGTATTAAATTGAGATAAATTGATTGATTTTGGGTTTAATTGCAAATATTCTGTTTCAGGTAACTTCTGGGGAAAATTGGTTTAAAAAGATAAATTCGGAGGCAAAAGTGCAACATTCTGGAAATATGCTACGCCCTTGGAAGCCGTCATACGCCTGTAGGAGCTATACGCCCGTTGCCCTTTTGTGCATCACGCCCGTATAAATTAAATACCTTCTCTACGACCGTTGTACTCTGGATTCTACGTCCGTAGGACATAACCGCATCAATACGCCCGTAGAGAAGAAAGGACAACGCCCGTAGTCATGCCAGAATCTCTGTTTTCTGTGTAAAATGACGATTTCACCCCTAGTTTCGGTTACCTATAAATATTAGGATTTTTAGCATTAGTCGGATTGGCTAGTTTCTCACATTGTTTCGGATATTGAATATCATATTGGGTTTTCTTGAATTTCATATATTTTGGTATAGAATTTAGGGAATTTTCTATTACTTTGTTGATCTACTTTCAATTAGATAATTCCCTAGGTTGTTTTAGTGATAATTGTTTCTAGTTAGGTTGTGTAATCTCTACTCGGTCTATAAGGTAGAGTTTTGCAACTTGATCAAGAGGATTTTGATCTACTTCAATCATTCAAGCTTCAAGGAACAAGAAGAGGATTCAAGAGGAAAGTTGAGGTGTAGAGATCTTTCCGGTATCAATTGACAACTGGTTTTGGAATTATTTTCTTACCTTCTTCAATTACTTTTGTTGATAATTCTTGTAATCTAGTTTACCAACCCAATAGGAACTCTCTTCTTCTACATTTCTTTAGGGTAGAAGTGGTTGGTTTCATGTTATACTTTCACTATGAGATTGATCTATTGTGAGTTGATTGTTATGATTTCATTAACTTGAATTGCAATTTCAATTATGGCTTTGATTTGATTTCCTATCTTGAGTTGAGCTCTAATTCTAATTTGTGGTTCGGGTTAACACTAATTGTTAAGTCGGACCTTGGATATACAATTAGTGCTAGATTAGTTTGATTATCTTCCTATTGATGTACCGGACCTTGGATGATTAGTAGGGATTTAATCTTACTAATATATTCGAGTTGTTCTTCACGTATGAATTTCTTTCAACGACACATATTGAGGAAGTTCATCCTTAGACTCGGATTTGGTGAAATTGTGATAGTTGAATCATGATACTTGATTTTGTTGTGAAGTGTATTCTCCACTCTCTCTAATGTGTTTAGTGAGTTCTTCAAATATTCAATATTATCTCATCCATATTCTTTACTTTGCTTTCTTTTAATTTGCTTTCTAGGATTTAGAATTCAATCTTATTATTCTTGATATGGTTGGATTACTTGATGATTGATTCATACTTTCAAATCATATTCACAATTGATTTAATTATATTTTTCACACTAGAATTTAATAGACGTCTTGGGGAAAACTGATAACATCAAATATGATCATGATTTGAGATATAAATTGTGCATGATTTGTGATTATAATTGTATTAAATTGAGATAAATTGATTGATTTTGGGTTTAATTGCAAATATTCTGTTTCGGGTAACTTTTGGGGCAAATTGGTGAAAAAAGATAAATTCGAAGCAAAAGCGCAACATTCTGGAAATTCGCTACGCCCGTGGATGATGTCTTACGCCCGTATCCGAGTAAACGCTCGTTGCCCTTTGTGCATAACGCCCGTAGCGGATTAAACGCCCGTTGCCCTGTGTGCCTTACGCCCGTGTGAATTAACTGTCTCCCTTACGCCCGTGGCACTCTGGATCAAACGCCCGTAAGGAGTAACCGCTTCTAAACGCCCGTATAGCATAGAGGGCTACGCCCGTAAGGATGCTCTGTCCAGAATAATTTTTATGAAAAATGACGATTTTACCCTTGGTTTAGTAGATCTATAAATACTAGAATTTTTAGCCTTAATTAGATTGGCTTGAGGATCAGATTATATTACACATTGTTCTTAGATATTGAATATCATATTAGGTTTTCCTTCAATTTCATATATTTTTGGTAGAGACTTTGGGGAATTTCTATTACTTTGATTGAATAACTTTGATTAGATAATTCCCTAGGTTGTTTTAGTGAATAAATGTTTCTAGTTAGGTTATGAAATCTCTCCTTGGTCTATGAGGTAGAGTTTTGTGACTTGATCAAGAGGATTTTGAGCTACTTCAACCATTCAAGCTTCAAGGAACAAGAAGAGGATTCAAGAAGAAAGTTGAGGTGAAGAGATCTTTCCGGATTCAATTGACAACTGGTTTTGGAATTATTTTCTTACCTTCTTCAAGTATTTTTGTTGATAATTCTTGTAATCTAGTTTACCAACCTAATAGGAACTCTCTTCTCCTACATTTCTTTAGAGTAGAAGTGGTTGGTTTCATGTTATACTTTCACTATGAGATTGATCTATTGTGAGTTGATTGTTATGATTTCATTAACTTGAATTGCAATTTCAATTATGGCTTTGATTTGATTGTTTATCTTGAGTTGAGCCCTAATTCGATCTTGTGGTTCGGGTTAATACTAATTGTTAAGCCGGACCTTGGATATACGATTAGTGCTAGGTTAGTTGGATTGTCTTCCTATTGATGTACCGGACCTTGGATGATTAGTAGGGATTTGATCTTACTAATATATTCGAGTTGTTCTTCACGTATGAATTTCTTTCAACGACACGTATTGAAGAAGTTCATCTTTAGACTCGGATTCGGTGAAATTGTAATAGTTGAATCATGATACTTGATTTTGTTGTGAAGTGTATCCTCCACTCTCTCTAATGTGTTTAGTGAGTTCTTCACATATTCAATATTATCTCATCCATGATTTTTACTTTACTTGCTTTTTATTTGCTTTCTAGATTTAGAAATCAATCTTATCATTCTTGATATTGGTTGATTTACTTGTTGAATGATCCTTATTCACAAATCATATTCATAATTAGTTTGATTATATTTTCCACACTAGAATTTAATAGAAGTCTTAGGGAAAAACGATTTTTATAAATTTAAAATCCGAATATCACCTTATTTACTAAACTATTTCGATAGGTGCTCTGCCTAATTGAGTTATTTTATTAAGTGACAAACCTATTTTAATCATAGAGATTCTTATTATTTTTAGTATTATTTATTCGATTATTTATATTATTTATATTAATATTATATGTAACTCAAATAACACATCAGATTTTTGGCGCCGTTGCCGGGGAAGCCTATTAATTTTCATGATGTTTTTCCTCTAAGTTCGTTTGTAATTTTTGGGAAAAATTTTCATCAACGGTGTGAAATTTATAACGAATTAATTTTGATATGATTTGTTTTATGATATCATTCTCAAGTAACTTTTACTTTTCATGTTTAATTCTTAGAATATCTTTTATCTCTTTGATAGATCTTGGATATTTGCTTGATCGATTTTATTTCATTTAGTTTTGATGTTTCAATTTCATTTGTTTCTTATTTTTAGTTGAGTAGTTTAATTTTGATTCTTTGATTTTTCTTATTCTTACTTTAGTAGTTTTCTTATGTTACTTGTATTTTGTTTCTCTTGCTTTCTTATTGATTTGTTTTCTTAGAATTTTTCTTACTTAGATTATAGATTTTTGGATTTAGATCTTAGGTTAGATGATTTAGTATCATGATTTTTAGGTTTAGTTAGTGTTTTGGTTAGTTTAGATCCCTTAGGTAAACTTTTACTTAGAGATTTTGGTTAGATATAGCTTAGATATTTTGGATTTAGGTTAACTTTAGTTGATTTAGATTTTATAGCTTAGTTAGTTTAGTGCTTTAGATTAGGTTAATTTTTGATTCTTTAGATCCTTATCCTTTAGAATAACTTAGATCTTTGGTTTTAACATCTTAGTTTGATCTTTAGTTTGGAATTTTTAGATCTAATTGTTTTTCCTACTTTCTAACTTGACTTAGTTTGTTCTAATCTTTTCTAACTTTTTTCTAACTAATTCTTAGGTATGGTTAGTATAAGATCTAACTAGTTTTCTAACTTGATTCTTTCTTTGATTGATCCATATTTCATGTTCTTAGATGTATTTCTATGTTTTCATCTCATGATTTTTGGTAGTTGTTATAGATATTATCTTGATTTTTAGATATTATGTTAGAGTAGTTTAGTTTACTTCTCTTCTTAATCCTAGTCTCATTTACTTGTCATTTACTTGTTTTGCATTTTCATTAGTTGTTTTACATTTCTTAGTTAGTTTTGCATGTTCATATCATTTTATTTTCATTCCTTTATTTTCTTTAAGAGCTTTCTAGTTTAGTTAGTATTCTAATAATATCTTCAATTCATGAAGAAAATTATCTAGATACTTACTTTTGTTAGGAATTGATGTTAGATGTTTTCATATTTTCTATCTTTTATTTGTTAGCCTTAACATGTGTTTGATATAAGCTTTGGAATAGCTTTTCTTTTAATTTCTTCTTTTGAAATTTTTGTTAGATTTTGCATGTAGTAGATTTTTCAATAAATGGTCACAATTATTATTTTGATTTACAATTTTTAGGAATTTATCTAGTAATCATTGAATTGTTTAGGTAATAAATATGTATAGCCTTTTGTTGAGTAGTAAGCATTCTTAGAAACTAATTCTAAGAAATGCTAGTTAGTGACCAACATTTCTAGTTTAGTTATTTAATTCGCTTCATTAGCTTTGTTACATTTCATTTTTTTAGATTTCAAGTATTTTGTATTAATTGTTTTTGAATATGATTTAGTTAGGTTGCATGTTTTGTTTTTCTTTACAATTGATTTAATATATTCGTATGAATATGCTTATAATGTTTTGTCTCTTATTTTCATAGTTTGCATGACTTTTATTTGATAGATTGTGTTTACATGAATTTGCTGTTCTTTGTTTTCCTTTACTTAGCATATGTTTTAGTTGTTTTGATGGTTTTACTAAACCGCATATTACTTTGTAGTAGTACACTTTGCATAGCTTTTACTTAGGTATAGTTTGCATGATGATTTAGGCAAACATTATTACATGGATTTCTCCTTAATTTCTGCATTCCAGTAGTTAGAATTAGGTTATTATGTTCTAATAGGTTAGTACTGCATGTTTTGTTTTTATAATCTGCATTTGCATGCTTTGTTTTACTCTTGCATGAAATTTTGTTAACATGCATATCTTCTTTATTATACATGGTTTCTTTGTTATGCATGGTTACTATGTATTGAATGATTTGATTTTTACAGTAGGAAATTTTTGCATGTTTTTGCATGGCATATATATATGTATGTACTATAATTGCTCCTTGTAGTTTCCAGTAGTTCATATATAATTGTATATATGTACAGCTTTGGTGAATTTTTTTCCAGATTTAGTCCTTGTTTGCATGCTGAATTTTCTTTTGTTTAAATTTCGTCCAGCAGTCCTTCTTGCATGCAGTTTACCAGATTGATTGACATATATATAATGTATTTTCATTTTCCAGTAGGTTAGTATATAGTTTCTTTGTAAATTCTTTTTGCATGGTATTGTAATTAGGGCATTAGATACATTAGTTGTATGTAATCTCATTTTTTTTTGTTTTATTTTCCAGTAGCTAGATGATTTTGTATGTTTTTGTACACTGCATTTTCAGTAAAATTATTTTTGGGCAGTCCAGTAACATGTGGTTTGCTGAAATGTTTAATTCTGAAATTTATGGTATTCTTGATTTTGTTCAGCTTTTGCTGAAATTCTGGGCAGTACAGTGGCAGAATTTTACACCACTGCAGCTGAATATTCAATCCAGCAGTTGTTACA
>JAHSUH010001988.1:0-18032 GCA_025388415.1 Cynanchum wilfordii
TGTTGAAATGGCGACACGGGTGTGTTCAAGGAAATTTTGGCTTAATTCAATGTCCCACATGGAAATTTTACCTCTTTTCAACTCTATTTCACTCCTATAAATAGATGCACTCCCTCGGTTGTTGAAACACACCGGAATCACTCAGAACAGGAGCATTTCCGAGTTCCTAACCAATAGGAATTTCGTGATAAGCTCCAGTCCAGTTTTTAGTTTTCATTATTCTTCTTTCTTCTCGAGTGTAGGGGTTGAACCTCGACCGTAAGGAATAGCCCTATAGTTTAGTTGAGAGGAAGTGATCTCTGAAGATCTTTAGAGCAAGATAAGGATCAAGCACAAGTCTCGGCGAGGTCCGGAGGATTAAGCCAGTCCGTGGAAGCAAGTGAGAGAAACACGACAACTTTCTCTTTCCTTTTCTTTTCGTTCTTGTATTTATTTTCCTTTATATGTTATTGATTGATTAATGACTTATATATTCCCGGGAAGGATATGTTTTAAATATACATTATGAATTTCTTATTATTTTACGCTTTCGATTTGATTCTCGTATTGAGTTTATGCTATGAAACTTAGGTTGATGCATGATACTACAATAGTTAATTAAATTGACGATTTGTTAATGAAACCCGACCGTAGGAGATTTAATGCGTTGCCGATTAGGACTAATAACTTACAACGACACGTATGAGGTTAGGCATCCTAATAATCTTGGGTTTGGAATTAATGCAAATTTTAAGGTTATGTTATTAAATTGATGCCTTAATAACTAATCTAAAAAGGTTTAGGATTACTTACAACTACCAGTATTGAGGTAATCATTCTAGATAACTCGGGCATGGTAGTAAGACAATTCGAATTCATAATTGCCTTAGATCCATTTGCAAATTGAACTTTCGAACATTGTTCACCTTAATTAATCATAGGTACTTCATTAGAGATCTTAGTCAATTATTTTCTATTCTTGTTTTAAATAGTCTTTAAACAACTTATCTGAATTGAATGGACACATAGGACTAATTCCCTGAACCTTAAAGATTGTCTTAATTGGTAGAAACTAACCAACCGTCACCAACGTTCCCCAAGATACGATATTTATAAATTTAAAATTGTGGTACTCCCGTGTTACTATCTGCATGCGATAGGTACTCTGCCTTAGTTGTGTTTGATTATGTGACACTATTTGTGAGATTATTTGTTTTATATGATATTATATTTTTACTCACTCAAAACACACACCAACGGGGCCCCCACATCCTCTGCGGGAGAGGCGGATCCACTAGCCTTGGCGGGAACATCGTCGGCCATCGATTCCGTATACTTCCCCAGAGGCCTAGAAACCCCAAAGTCCCAGAGATCCTCATTCCGATAGGTATCGGAACGGAGGTAAGCAATCTCCCTCCTCATCTCGTTCATTTGCTCCAGTTGCGACCGCATCAGTTGGTCGGCTAAAGACCGGGTGAAGATGAGATCTAAGTCATGACTAACTCCTCGTCAGAAAATTCATGACTGTTGTTGTAGGTGGTATAATCCATCCCCCTACGGATCACAAGCACGCCTAAACCGGAGGCAACGTTCAGTTGGCTAAAGTCCAAGCCCCTGAGAAGAGGAGCCCTAAGCATGATTTAGTGGCTCAAAGACTTCATCTGTGGGGATCTGTGGGGACAGAGAAACCCGAAGATTTCCAGGAAGGAACATGAGTGGTGCCCGTTGGAAAGCCACTAGAAGAAATTCCACCCCCACGATGGCGTTTCCCATAAAAGGATGATATGTCAGCCATCGAAACAGAAAAATGGGAAGAGAAAAATACAACAAAAAGTTAGAAGAAAACGTGATTGAAGGGAAAAGATGTAAGACGTGAACCAGACCTTGACCTCTTCTTATACCGGAAGGGAAAGACAGAGGGGTGGAAGATGAAGTGTCGTCGCACGTAAAGATGTAATTAGTGAATGAGGATTTACACCTTTTCGGTGGAGCGACTCCCAAAATATTTACCATTATGACGAAAGAGGATTATAGACGCAAAAATGAACAACCGCAACCTACAGTCATCAGACGCATTTAATGCGACCCGTCGAGAAAGAACGCGTGGCAACTCCCCATGAGCAGTACGAAATTTAAAAAGAAAAGCCGAGAAATAAGGCACGGAGGACGAAGAGTCAACCGCGCATGAACACAAGTAAGAGACATCAAATGTTTCAAATTCATCTTTCCGAATAGAAACTACTGAACAGTCCCATAGAGGGAAACATCGTGAATCCACCCCGGATAATTCACCCCAGAGTGGAAAAATTGACTCCTACTTGGAGACGCTTGGCGGATACAGCCAACTCCGCAATGATGCGAGGGGCCCCACTACCATTACCCGAACAACCATTCACAGGTACACAAAAGCGCAAAATCAACAGAAAAGTACAAGCAAATTACAAGAAAAAAGCAAAAAGGGAACCTGATTCGTTAACAAAAGGAGTGTTCAATTCAAGAAAGTAAAGGAATTACAAAGAAAGGCAGACTAACTAATACAAGAGATGAAGCACTGGCTCCTTTCTCTCCAACACCCTCAACAGCAGCCTCAACCTCCACAGGCTCAAGGTTCCCCACCCGAGCTATGGTCGAATCAGAAACTTCCCCAGCGGCAGGAACTTACTCAGGAAAGCTTTCCTCAACAAGTGCAGCAGGAACCTCACTCTCCCCCAAATTCCCCCCAGCAGGCGCAGGGGTAACCTCAAGGTCAATTCCCTCCGAAAGAGGAGGAGGTCCAACAAGTGGAATCTCGCTAGGGGATAGATCTGAAGCAACTTCTACATGAAGATCAATTCATGATGAAGGAAGGCTCACAATCTTAGAACAAGGGGAAGAGCCAGTGGACGCCGCATACACCAAGTCGAAGAAGGTTGGGGACAGTGTATCAGGAGGAACCCACTCCGAACGACTAGTATCCCGATCATACTGACGAATCCCTTCCATATCCTCTTTGTTGAAGGGTATGAAGTCTGCTCCACCACAGAACCGAGGCTCACCAAAGAATCCCCCGAAGGCAGCCACCAAAAGAGACTTATCTACCACAAGATGGTGCACTTAACTAATGATGTGCTCGCTACCCTTGCAGAGAAAAGGCGCGACGGCCTCGCCTAAAGCGATGTCGTATTCAGCATACCCTTTGTACTCGGCGATCAACTGGTCGCAATACCCAAGAGACTCCAGGAAAGAGACTCGACAACCCAACCAAGCGACCTCATCTTCCAAAGCCTGAACCCAGTCAGCGGCACCCTTCCGGTTGACCTCTAGAGCCAACTCCAGCTCGCCAATACGAGTAGTCTTCGTTTGCTTCTCCTGAAGGGCGGAAGCTAACTTGCTCTCCAGAGATTGAATCTTCGACTTATCCTCTTGAGCGGCCGTGATGAATTATATTTATATATAAAAATAGTATAAATAATTGAATAAAATAGTACTAAAAAATAATAGCAATTCTCAAGATTAAAATAGAATTGTCACTTAGAAAATAAACTCAACTAGGCAAAGAACCTATCGAAATAGTTTAGTAAATAAAGGTAGTATTCAAATTTTAATATTTATAAAATCGTTTTCCCCAAGACGTCTATTAATTTTTAGTGTGGAAAATATAATTAAATCAATTATGAATATGATTTGGAAGTATGAATCAATCATCAAGTAATTCAACATTTATCAAGAATGATAGGATTGAATTCTAATTTCTTAGAAAGCAAAAAAAATGAACAATGTAAAGAATAAAGCAAGTAAAAAGGTTGGAAGGAACTCTTAGTAAAATATAGGTGAGATAAGAAGATACCAACTAAAAAGAATAGGATAATCTTAGATCTAGTATCATAGTTCCACCAAATTCAAGTCTAAAGTAGAATTTCCTCCATACGGATCGTGGCAAGAAATTCCTAGATTAAGAACACTTGAATGTTAACACAACTAGATCTCCAATCAATCATCCAAGGTCCGGTCCATCAATAGGAAACTAATCACATTAACTTGGTTCTAATCGTATATCCAAGGTCCGGCCTAACAATTAGTGTTAATCTGGAACCACAATCTCAAATCAAGCTTATACTAAAGATAAAATTCAAATCTAAAGCCATCAATGAAATTGCAATTCAAATTAATAAAAACACAATCATTCAATCCAAGAATATCACAATATCTCAAGTAAATTGTAAAATGAAACCAACCAAATCTACCTATAAGAAATGTAGAAATGAGAGTTCCTAAGGTTGGTTAACTAATTACAAAGAATAACAAGGAATAATAGAAGAAAAGGAGAAAGTGAAACATAGATATTAAACCTTCTTCCTCTTCAACTCCTTCTCTTGATTCTTCTTTGGTTCTTCAACTTGAATCTTCAATTTGTGTAGTACAAATACCCTAGAATAGATTCAGTAGATTTCCTTACGATCGGGGTAAACCTACCTAATAAATTCCAAGATACTCAATACTACAACAAGTAGAGAGTAATCTCTAAGAAAATTGGAAAATCAAAGTATAGATTTCTCTCTTAAGTTTTACCAAACTTTTACAATTAAAATGGCAGAGTAACAATATGTAAAATAAGCCTAATCCAACCTTCATTAATGGTAAAAATCCTATAATTTATAGATAAACGCCGAAGGGGTAAAATCGTCATTTTACAAATAAAAGCGATGATTCCGGCATTACTACGGGCGTTGCCCCTTTTGCATACGAGCATATTAATGCGGTTATGTCCTACTGGACGTAAAATCCAGTGCAACGGTCGTAGACGATCGGTTACTTTATACGAGGCGTGATGCACAAAAGGGCAATGGGCGTATAACGTATAAGGGCGTAGTCCATCTGCCAGGGGCGTAGCACAATTCCAGAATATTACATTTTTGCCTCCGAATTTTTCTTTTTAAGCCAATTTGCCCCAGGAGTTACCCGAAATGCAAAATATACAATAAGACCCTTAATCAATCAATTTATCTCAATTTAATACAATAAAACTCACAAATCATGCACAATTAACGGCCGACCCCGACTCGCTTATCTTAGCGGTGAAGGCGCTAACCGCTCCCTCGGCCTTTCCCTCTCCTCTCCTCGGAGAATCGGCTCTAGCCCCTCCGGATGTCTGCTCTCCCGGATTGACGGCATAAATTCAATAAATGGGCTAGAAACTGTCGAACAATTAAAATAGATCGGAAGAGCAAGAGAACGAAATAACTAAAGAAGAGGACCTTGAAAGAGGAAACTTACCCGAGTCAGCAGAGCCCCAGCTCGATTGACAGACTCTTCATGGGAAATCTAGTCCAAGGAAAGCAACCGATAGACGTCGACAACACGAATAATCGGTCCAAGCCCTACACAATTGGCCAAGTCGCGGTGGGAAAAATTCGGTTCGGACAGAGGCGAAGCCGAGGTAACTATCTCTCTCCGAAGCCCCTCGGACCATCGGTGTCCCGAGGAACTTGGAACCCTTGCTTTAACCAACTGGCAATTCCTCCCCGAGACGACTCGGATGGAAACCCCAAACACTCCAACCAGGGAGCCAGGTCGGAAGAATCATGATGAGATGAATCACCACTCTTTTCCTTCCCCTTGCTTAAGATTGAGGGGACTAGGGGCCACGATGGTACCAAAGAAAGAAGGAACACCAGTAGCTGGCGGGAGTGCAACATCACCAGATAGGTCGATGAGCGACCGAACCCGCGGCCTCGGTCCGGACTTAAGACGAGGAGGTTGTTCTGCCTGAGAACTCCTCTTGGAGGGCTGTGAAGAAGAGCCCTCCGATGGCCGCTTCACCCCGCGAGCTGAAGGAGGAGAAGAAGAACAACTACCAAGGACAAAAGTATTCCCAACTACGGGAACCTTTGAGCGAGCGGCTCTCCTAGCAGGAGAAGGAGGGTTAGTTTCCAAAACATCGAGACGCTTCTGTCGCTCCTTGCCGGCCTTCTTAAAGCCTTGGTGAAGCGATTTGAACGACATATCTACAAAGGGAAAAAAAGAAAAAAGTCAAAGAAAGGCAAGAGAAGAGAAGAAAGAGACCAGGCTGGACGACGGAGCTTGGTCCTCACCCACGCTCCCGGCTTTGCATCTTTGGGAAGACGCTCCAGACGAACATTGGGGACAGTCGGACTCGAACACCTCCTTGGGGTAAATCACCCACAAGGGATAAGTCTCATCCTCAATTCCTAGAAGATCTCTCCTATCGGAGGAACTGCATATCTTGCACCACTCCAAACTCTCCCTTTCCAACAACTCATCCAGGGAAAACACGGGTTGATCCTCTTTCTCGGGAAGACCCCGGGGTCTCCTCAATAAATGACACCGGACGTTGCTCGGTTGCATTAAAGGGTAAGGAACTTCAAAGAGCTCTCTCGTACCATGCCCGAAGCGGTCAAGAGGAAATGGGAACCCCCGAGTGCTTTCTTTGGTGACCCACTTGTTCTTGAAGTCTAATTTGCTCGGAGGAGGATCAAATATCTTTTTACGGGTTTGCAGAGAAACCATGGTAGGCCCCGAAGAGACAGGATAGAAGAAATGCTGGAACAAATTGAAGGTGGGCTCAACCCCTACTCGCCGACACAAGCACGGTGAAACAAGTGACATAGCAAACGTTAGAATGAAGGTGTACCAGTTGAATCCCTAGGACGAGAAGTATTTCTCCCAGAAAGGGGTCCATGGGCAGCCATAGACCAGCCTCAAAGTGGGCCAAGGATGCATGCATCACAGTCCGAGACATCTTCTCAACCAGACTAGGCCAGCCAAACTTAAAACTCGTCCCAATGTTGTAATCACCATACATATTCACTACTTCGACGTCGATAATCTTTGTTGGGACCAAGAGCAAAAGGTGATTCCCTACTCCTAGCCCTACTCCCGAGGGCCGGAACTTCGGTCGGAACTGGATTGGGCGCAGGACTAGACATACTCGCCTCAGCACTTCTCTTTCGTCTCAAAACAAGAGGAGTCTCATCCTCATCATCCTCTGCATCGGAATCAGCCGGAATAGCTCCCCGATGCATTGCAGAAAGTTCCTATCGAAGAGTCTCCGACGAATCGGATGGAAAAGCATCGATATCCTCAAAGATGCTGTCGGAACCGAGATACTGAGAATCCTTCGAACTTGAAGAAGGCATCGGAAAGTTTCCGGCCGATACCGCGAATCCCAAGAGGGAGTGAGGAGATGAAAGACCGGACGGCCGGCGACAGACGGAAAACACGAATCCGTGAAAAAACGAGAAATCGCCAAGAGCAAAACAATATTAAGAAAGAGAAGGAAATTCCTCTATTACCCGAAAAAGAAACGAGCGGGAACCGGGTAGTAGTGGAACGCCTCCAGGAAATAGCTGAAAATAAGCTACGACAGTGGGGTGAAAAGTTTACTCAAGCGGCCGATAGTACAAAAGACCCGGGGAACCCAAACGGGTAACTACAGAAAAGAAAGGTGAAACTTCCTCATAAAAGGGTGAAGGCAGCAGAAAAGATAGGGAGTAAAAACGGATGTATATCATTATTTCAGCGAGATTTCCCTCACACGAAATCTCCGCATTTAATGTTGACAGAAAGAGTACTAACAACACGAAACCCTACGCGGCGTGAGTGACAGCTAGTCATGATGGGATTCAAGGCGCCGCACCTAGAATGTCGAATAGCGTGAATTACACTTCAGTCCTCCCGAATATGCAACGCCCGGGTAGAACCACTCTGCGCATTGCGAGGGGCAACCGAGAGTACCCGAAATGTCCACGTAGGAAGTGACCATCCGAGGTGGATTCCACGAAGGACCGACGTGGTCCCGGATAGGATCCCGCCGAGGTCTAGCGAAAAATAATAAAATAACGAAAAAAATCAAAAAAAACGAATCTTCATATTAAAATAGGTTTGTCACTAATAAAATAACTACAATTAGGGAGCACATCAAATAGTTTAGTAAATAAGGTGGTATTGATTTTAATTTATAAAACGTTTTCCTAAGACTCTATTAATCTAGTGTGGAAAAATAATCAAACTAATTATGAATATGATTTGTGAATAAGGATCATTCAACAAGTAAATCAACCAATATCAAGAATGATAAGATTGAATTCTAAATCCTAGAAAGCAAGTAAAGAACAATGTAAGGAATAAAGCAAGTAAAAGGTTGGGAGGAATTCTTGTAAAATATAGGTGAGATAAGAGGATACAAAATACCAAGTATAGGATAATCTTGGATCTAGTATCATAGCTCCACCAAATTCAAGTCTAAAGTAGAATCTCTTCCATACGGGATCGTGGCGAGAAATTCCTAGATTAAGAACACTTGAATGTTGACAAGATCAAATCTCCCATCAATCATCCTGGTCCGGTCCATCAATAGGAAACTAATCACATCAACTTGGCACTAATCGTATATCCGGGTCCGGCCTAACAATTAGTGTTAATCCGAAACCACAATCTCAAATCAAAGCTTGTACTAAAGATAAAATTCAGATCTAAAGTCATCAATGAAATTGCAATTCGAATTAATAAAACCACAATCATTCAATCCAAGAACATCACAATATCTCAAGTAATTTGTAAAATAAAACCAACAAATCTACCTATAAGAAATGTAGAAATGAGAATTCTAAGGTTGGTTAACTAATTACAAAGAATAACAAGGAATAATAGAAGAAAAGGGAAAGTGAAACATAGACATTAAACCTTCTTCCTCTTCAACTCCTTCTCTTGATTCTTCTTTGCTTCTTCAACTTGGATCTTCAATTTGTGTAGCCCAAATACCTAGAATATATTCAGTAGATTTCCTTACGGATCGAGGCAAACCTACCAAATTAATCCCAAGATACTCAATACTACAACAAGTAGAGAGTAATCTCTAAGAAAATTGGAAAATCAAAGTATAGATCTCTCTCTAAGTTCTACCAAACCTTTTACAATTACTTAGCTATTCAGCCTAATCAAACCTCTATCCAACCTTGATCCAACCTCAAATAATGGTAAAATCCCAATATTTATAGATAACCAAAACGGGGTAAAATTGTAATTTTACAAAGAGAATCTGGAAATTGGGCTCAACACGGCGTGTTGCACCCGTGTTGTGCCTTTGTTGGGTATTTTTTTTTTTTTTTTTTTTTTTTTTTTTTTTTTTTTTTTTTTTTTTTTTTTTTTTTTTTTTTTTTTTTTTTTTTTTTTTTTTTTTTTTTTTTTTTTTTTTCCTTTTTTTCTTTTTGTTTTTTTTTTTTTTTTTTTTTTTTTTTTTTTTTTTTTTTTTTTTTTTTTTTTTTTTTTTTTTTTTTTTTTTTTTTTTTTTTTTTTTTTTTTTTTTTTTTTTTTTTTTTTTTTTTTTTTTTTTTTTTTTTTTTTTTTTTTTTTTTTTTTTTTTTTTTTTTTTTTTTTTTTTTTTTTTTTTTTAAATTTTCTAGCCGGTGGACAAAAGACGAAACGCTCGGAGCATGATCTCCGACAGAGGATTCTCACTGAACCTCACATTAAATGCACCCGACCCGACAAGCTCTGTTTGGAGCCACAATGTCGGGACTGTCAGACGGGACCACAACATGTGTCACTTCCCGGTTGGCCACGTTTCTCCATAAAACAGTAACTCACACCACACACAAACTAAGTGAAAGCTAGATATTCAGTATATTCTCGGGTGCTCGATAAGGGTCATCGAGCTATCTTTCCCGATCCGACCCCCCCGTTTTGCATTCATATCCTGATTTCTAACCCTTGCCGGAGAGCCCGAACGGAACACACCCCCGGCACTTGGCCTTCTTGCAGGATCCCTATCACGGTGAGCAGGCCCACAACGCTTACGTGGAGGAATTATCCCCGATCAACCACTTACCTCTGTCATCGAAATTATCTAAATCCACAATCTTCGATAATCCAATTTGCGAAACGATTCTTTACCTTAATCGTAATTGACAATACAATTTCTCCAATCTCAAAATCTTCACGGTGGATCTTCTTATTACCCGTTTCTCATAATACCACAAAGACGTGAAACTCTCTCTTAAATTATATTTCTTAGGGTTTCAAGGTATATAAAAAATACACAACTTAATAAATTGCACAATAAATCCCTCAAATATTTAAGTACCTAAATAAGGCCCATAAACTTTATCAAATTACAAAATCACTCTTGTCAATTTGGTCACGGGTATCACACATGGACTTTATCTCGAATGGAGGATGTGCTAGAGCTTCACTACTTCTAAAACTATTGACGACCCCGAAGGAGATGCACAAGACATGGTCCCCTTAGTATTCTATTAATAGATGAAGAGGTGAAGAAGATGAATTTAATTGTCGAATCACTTCATTAATGGCGATGTTGATAGCATATGAATATACATATTTCTAACCTCTTATACTTGGTATTTGTTGCATCTATTTTTATCATTTCTTAGCTTTTATTTTTCTTTTTGATTATTAAAATAAATTTAGATTTTTATATTTTAATGATATAAATATTAAATTGATGGGCTTTTAATTTTGTTTTTATTAGTGAGACCTAATTTGCAATGAAGATTAGTCCAACCGTGAGCTCAAGTGATGCACAACCTTTTAGTCCAAGTTTTAAAGTTCAAGAAAAGGGGCTAAGCCCATAATTATGGTGAATTTAATATGACCCATAATTAGGGTGGATAAAACAATGTAAAGAGAAAATAGGGATTAGTCTTGAATTAATGATTTTCATTAGAATTTTTAGGGTTTCTCATCGGGTAGAGAGAAAATCGAGAGATGAGAGAAGAGAAAGCAGCATAAACCCTAATTCAATCCAAGAAGAGATAATTCTATTCAGAGTTTGTGATCGTTATTAATTTCGAGTTTTATACTAATTTCCAATTTTGATTCTATCATTCTTGAGATTTAATGTTTAGTCGATTGATTGAATATTATTAACATTAAACTTGATTCTTTTGGTGATTATTGATTGAATTGAGTTGGTATTTGTTGTTTATAATTGATTTTTTTTTTAGAAGTTTTGTGGGTTCACGAATCGCCTTTGATGTTATCACGTATCTAATATTAAACTTGAATTGATTGATTGGGCGATTGTCTAAAATTTATTTTATTGTTTAATCGAATTCTATGTTAATAGGTGATATAAATGCTAATCGGGATTCCATTTAGTATTCAATCAAAGAATTGATATAATAATGAAAATATATAAATTTTATTTATATATTTAAATATATAATTAAATATTATTTATATATTTTAAATATATATTTATATTTTATATTTTATATTTTTGATATTAAAAGATTCGCCCCTTAGATGAGTGACGCGTGGCGCTCATAGCCGTGATTATCACTCACTCCATCTATAAATAGAGGGCAAACTCCCTCAAGAAATGGTACACACACACTCACTCACTCAAGAAGCCGGAAAGTTGAGAGATATTCGAAGGTTCCGAACCTCTGTCGAAGTCGGCCCTTCCTCTCAAAGCCCGTCCATTCGGACCAAGTCCTAAAGCCCATCGGAAGAAGAAATCAAATTGTTCGATAGATCGAGATCAAGCCCAAAAGCCCTCGACATCGAATCCATTCCGGATCCGGCCCAAACGCCCCTCAGAAGAAATCAAATCCATTGGATCGAGACAAGCCCAAAACGCCTCTCGGATCCACGGCGGATAGAATCAACGGATCCATAGAGATTGGACCCGGAATCTCATTTATTGTATAATTTGTTGTATTCAATTCTTATTTCTTGTAATTTCCAATTTCCCCGAAAAAAAAGGTTTTTTTTCTACAAATTTGGCCCCCGGCAGGGCCGTCTCTACCGTTCATCTCATTCCGTCGATACCGTTGAAATGGGTCCAGGGCGACAATGTCAACAAAGGTGATTCAAGCGCGTCGTTGCAGGCCGGCGTTGGTGGATCGGCGTTGAGCTTTACGTTGGTCCTACCCATGAAGCAAAGGAAGAATGTTCGTTGATTTGCGAAGATCGATTGGCGGCGCTTCCAAATCGGTAATCCTTGTTTTGATGCTTCACGCCGGATCAACCTCCAGGCGTAGGAGAAATGGTTCGGAGGCGCTTGCATTCTTGGAGATAGTCCGTTGCGACAGAGTCGGAAGTGAGTTCCTTCGCGGATTCCATAGTCTTGTCCGGGAAGATCAAATGAGCGGCGATGGCGACCGCGAAGATACCTCGCAAATACCTCTGTCATGCCCGTTATGATGGCGGGCCGCGTCGGCCTGAAGAGCGATTGGCAGCCGCGAGTTGGGTGGAAGGCCTTGCGATGCGGCGGCGGTCGTCTCATGGTTCTTTGAGTAACAATGGTGAGTCCGTCGGGCTACGCCAAAGCGCGTCGAAGAAGCAAGCAAAGGTGTTTCCTTCCAAGCGAGGAAGGATCAAGTAATCCCGAGACCGTCAAAGTTCCTGAAAATCAATCAAAATCGTTGGCGGATCGCGGCCTCGGACAACCGGGGCCGTTCATGTTTACGTCAGGCGGACTCATTCCTATTGATGAACTCAAGAATTTCGTCGAAGGGACGTAAAGGATAAGTATGAAGGAAGTTCAAAGTCTTCCTTCGCATATTCAAGCCGTATTCAAGGAGGATTGACAATTTGAAAATGCCTATGGGCTATCGACCTCCAAAACTACGCGTTCGGTCCGGTAGGTAATCCTAAGCAACATGTTGCTCATTTTGTTGAAACATGCTGCGGGCGGCGGAGGTGATCTCTTGGTCAAGGTTCAGCCGATCTCTCAAGGAAGCCCGGCGTTTGGGGTATACCGACTTGGCTCCTGGATCGATTGGCGGTGGTCGCTTGAGGACTTCCTAAGCCGCTTCTATAGCGCCCAAGGCCGTGTATGTTGTGGTTAGTCGCCCTAGCGGTGGGCCCGCGCGTCGTCGACTACTCGTCTTGGAGGAGTTTGGCTTGGATTTGGAGTCGGGTGTGAAAAGTCCGCTATTGAGATGTGCGTTCAAGGGATGCGATGGGTCTTCAATACGTCTTGAAAGGTATTGGGCCGAATACGTTCGAAGAATTGGCTACTCGCGGTCATGACATGGAGTTGAGCATCAAAACTCATGGAGATCAAGGGACCTTTGTTCGCTGAACCCGTGCGAGATAAGCCGGTTTCAAGAAAACAAGTAAGTACCTACCTAAATCGGATGTAAAGGAGTCTCTCGCGGGCGCGTTGCTCCTATCAAAGTTGCGACAAGGTTGGAGCGTTAGAGGGGTGGCGTTGGTCAAGTTTGCCAAAAGAGGCCGGCGTTAAACAAAGCAAAGATTAAGTTATCCGTTCCTTGATTGAGGCGTATTAGAAATGTTCGGTAACAAGGTAGATCTTTAGTTTGATTAGGCTACGAAATGAAAAAGACCTCAATGGCGAAAGCAGAAAAGAAAACGATCGAACCCCTACATAAATCGCCGATGGATTTAGTAATAAATCTATCAAGCAATACCCCGTCTTATTAAAGATAGTGATGGACTTGTACGCGAAAAGGTAATAGTCTTTGGAGGAAGAAAAGATGTCCCTAATAAGATAAGTTCGTATTTCTAACAAAAACGCGAAATAGTTGACTTAGCGTTACAGAATATTACGGTGAATGTTCCACAAAGGAAGATAGAGTCTTCTCCGATAGTGAAGCAGTTTCACGACTTAAATAAACTTAGGCGATGATGATTTATTTGGTAGGAATTAACCACTTGCAATAGACACTTTATTTGTATCAGGATGTATATGAGGAAGGATTAATCGAATGTTGCTTGATGGTGGTTTCTAACATCGACATTCTTCCCTTGCGAATGTTGAAGGAATTTGATATTACGGTTGAAGAACTCTCACAAAATCGCCTCATGATTCAAGGCTTTAATCAAGGAGGACAAAGAGCCGTTGGTGCGATAAGACTTGAACTCTTGGTTGAAGAAATGATTTCAAGTGTGCTCCTCTACGTAGTAGATTGCAAGGCGTCCTACAACATGTTGTTAGGAAGGTCGTGGTTACATGACAATGGTGTAGTACCATCAGCGTTACATCGATGCTTCAAATATGTAAGTAATGGGGCGGTAAAGAAAGTTGTTGCGAGATGACAAGCCTTTCTGAAGCCGGGCTACATTGCGGGCGCGAAATTCTATTCTCATGGCAAGGCGCGCGATGCATCATGAAGGCGATCCGGCTTTCATCGAAGAAGCTTTATTGACAAAGAAAGTACTTACCAAAGCAAGTCCCCAAAAACAAGGTAATGATGGCGATAAAGCTTCCACTTCCGATGTCTTGCGTTACGTTCCTAAGTCGATGAGGAGGAAGGAGAATCACCCTTCGTGAAAATCAAAGCATTAAGTGGCCTTACCATGCCAGTGGCGAAGATTGAAGCAATCGGCAGACGAATTCGATCCTCGAAGGTTTATACGACTGTAGAAGGTAAGAAAATGGGCGGTCGTTCACGACAGGAGCGAAGAAGGCTTTGATCCTAATGCCTACGATTGTTGCAAGCAGGATCCGATCATGAATCGAAAGGCATGTTAGGAAAACTTCCCATGGCAGTGAAGATGCAAAAATCAAAGCCGGCGGCGAAGTGCGCCAAAGGTCACGACTTGGCCTTGGATATGTCCGACCTCCTCTGTCCGGATCACCGTAAAGCGTCATCCGACTTTTATGTGACTATGGAAGGCGAAGAATCATGCGTTCCGGGATTGTCTTTGATCGTTGGGGGCGGTTCCAAGCGCCCGAGTTTAACAAGAGTCTCAGCACGGCTGAAAGAAACGGTTAAAAACATGGGTGTCTAACACCTCAAGAAAATTCGAGTCGAAAATTTTCCTTGTTGGGACGCGCGGCATGATTCCTTCCACGAATGGTAAGGCGTCGGATCCTTGTCGTAGGCGTGGGCGTATTGAAAGCAAAAATTCACCTGATAATCTCTACTAATCCAGGGAGGAGGCGAAGAAAGTGTAGGGTCATCATATCATTTCCATTGTTGGCGAAATGGCGTCGAAGAAGAAGATGCGGGGCTCCTCCTCAGAACTTGAGGAAGGTGTGAAGGCCGGCTGTTGATAAGTTGAAGGAAATCAACTTAGGGGGCCGGGATGCGGCCGTCTACATAAGTGCTCTTTTGTCAGCGGAAGAAGGAAGAGTATGTTGAACTTCTACATGAATTCGGCGTCTTTGCCTGGTCTACAAGAGATGCCGGGTTAGATCCGGTTGTTGTTCATCATTTGGCCCGGCGCGGGCGGCCAGTGAAGCAAGCTCGCGTCGTTTTCGGCTGAATTAGTCCCATCAATTGAAAATGAAGTAAACAAACTTATCGAGCAGGATTCTACTGAAGTCAGTATCCCCGGCATGGATATCTGGCGGTATGCACAGCCGAGAAGAAAAATGGAATGAGTCGAGTTTGCGTGATGACTTAGAGATTTGAACAGCGCTTGTCCTAGAAAGATGATTTTCCACTTCCTGTCCCTGAGTAATGGTCGATGCTACTATCTGGACCTGAAACATTGTCCTTCATGGATGGATTGTGAGGATTTAATCAAATCCGCATGGCGGTTGAGGATGAAGAAAACGCGCGTTGGAACCCCCAAAGTATCTCTTGGTACAAAGTAATGACGTTTGGATTGAAAAATCTTTAGGCTGACTTACCAAGGCAATACAAAGATCTTCGATGATATGTTACATAAACGTATTAGATGTTATGTGGATGACTTAATTGTAAAATCAAAAGGCATTAAGCTCGTCTTGAAGATTTGAAGGGTATTTTTGAGCGGATCGTGGTTCGAGTTGAAGATGAATCCTTTGAAATGCGCGCTTGGGTATGCATACGGAAAGTTCGCCAGCAGCAAGCTTTTATAAAATGCGTCGGCGAGGTTGAGATTGATGGGAAACTAAAGTTGATGCCCGATTTTGAATATGCGAACGCATGAATTTGCATGAAGTAGAAGTTTACAAGAAGCGATTAAGCGTACTTGCGTCGCTTCATCTCAAGAATTACCATTTTGGTAGATGTCAACCCGTTCGGTAGATTGATCTGAAAGAATGAACGCTTTCAAATAGGATGAAGCATGTAACTTAACGCTTTCAAAAGCATAAAGTCTTAAACAGTGAAATCTCGATTACTCATTTACTGACTACGGAAGCGCGTTGTTGCTTTACATTCTTTCCCGAAGCACGTTACTGTCGGGCTTTACTTTGCCAGAAAATGATAAAGGTAAAGAAAATGCTTTGTACTATTTGAGTCGCATGATGACCCCCAGCGGCTGAATTACTCTCCAATTGAAAAGCTTTGTTTGGCGATTTTTGCCGAAGTTGAAGCATTATTTTCAAGCTCATCCGGTAAAGTTGATTTCCAGCGAAATCCCGATCAATTATCATAATACGCCAAACCGGTATTGTCGATCAGCCACTTGAGAAATGGTACTGCCCAATTTGCACATGATTTGATATAATTTACATACACAAAAAAGCGAAGTAGAGACAAGTTTTTGATGATTTCTTAGGCCAGTCATCCTATACCCGGTGAGTGGGAAGTGTTGATGATTTACGAGGGAGATGTTCTTGATTGAAGTTATGCCTCATTGGAAAATGTATTTTGATGGAAGCGGCTTGAAATAGTTGCGGCATTGGGGTAGGCTTTATTACACCGATGGAGATGTTCTTATGAGACCGTTACTGCGTGCGGCAATGCTCCAGCAATATGGCGAGAATACCAAGCTCTTATTCTTGGTTTGGAGATGGCCGTTGACATGAGGCGGCTACAACTTACGTGTATGGAGACTAGAAGTTAGTAAAGACCTGACTTCTTGGTGATTACGAAGTAAAGAAGATTGAGCTGGTTGCCTTACCATCAATACGCTAAAAAGACTAATAGGATGGTTCGGTGATGTTTCTCACGAACATGTTCGAGGAAAAGATAATCGGCAAGCGGATGCGTAAGCTTGAGTTAACACGGTCCTCGCATCATTAAAGTCAAGTATTCCAGACCTGTTTTGTCAGGGGTGGGTCGTTCCTCCACTATTCGGCAGCGATGATGACGATAGCGTTGGTGCCAACGATGATTTTCAACTTCATTGTCAATCTTATTTCCGTTGTTGAAGAGAAAGGCGGCGTCTACCGATTATTGATTTCTTGGCATATGGTATAAAACGCGTCAGATGAAAAAAGAAGTAACGTTAAACGGGCGTGCAAGTTTGTCTATTTCAATCAAGTACTCTACCAGCGTTCATTTGAAGGGTATTGCTACGATGTTTAGCAAGCGATGAACAGAGCAAGCGTTAGAAAGTACGTATAAGGTTGCGGAGCTCATCGATCGGACCAAAATTGCATTTAAAGTCAAGAGGATGGGGTACTATTGGCCTACCATGGTGAAGGTTATGCAGATCATGCTCGAAGATGTCAAGCTTGTCGATTCCATGCGAACTACCTCCGTCGGCCGCCTGAACCATTACGTCAGCCCGGTTGCATCATGGCCGTTTGGCGCATGGGGACTTGGCGTAGTTGGTCCGTTACCTCGTCGTCGGAGGACGTCTCTACATCCTTGCGGCGCTGTTATTTCTCAAAATGGGCGGTCCTTGCATTGAAGGAAGTAAAAAAGGAGAATGTAGTGAACTCATGTAAACATCATATTCCGTTATGGAATTCCAAGTACATCATTCTTGCGATAATGGCCTTTTCGCGCGATCTCGAAAAGCGGCTTTGCGACAAATTTGAGTTCAAACAATTCTTCTCATCAATGTATTATGCACCCCGAATGGTTTAGCTGAAGCGTTCACAAAACACTTTGTAATCTGTTGAAGGGATAATTGTCAAGTCAAAGAAAGTTGGCATGTGAGGATTGAAGAAGCTTTGTGCGCATATCGCTCGCGTTTCGCACTCCTCCTAAGCGACTCCTTATGCATTGGTTTATGGTGTGGGGCGTTTTACCGCTAGAACGGCAAATACCTTCATTAAGAATGCATTCAAGAAGAACTTACCGGCGAGGACAATGCTCACTGCGCTTGGAAGAGTTAGAAGCTTTGGATGAAAAGAGGTTGGAAGCGCGGCAAAGATTGGAATGTTATCAAGCCGTGCCTCCCCAAGCCTTCAACAAAAAGGTAAACATCCGTTCCTTTCAAGTTGGTGACATGGT
>JAHSUH010001991.1:0-14689 GCA_025388415.1 Cynanchum wilfordii
AACATATTTAAATACAAAATAAACAAATCCTATATCCGTGACTTTCAAAATTAGAATTAAGAAATAGAATTTCTCGAGATCAAAGATAAGGAATAAACTAAAACAAACTATGGATAAATCCAAACGACCTCTTCTTAAATCCAAGCGATCTTTTCGTAGACGTTTGCCCCCGATTCAATCGGGCGATCGGATTGATTATAGAAATATGAGTTTAATTAGTCGATTTATTAGTGAACAAGGGAAAATATTATCTAGACGAGTGAATAGATTGACCTTGAAACAACAACGATTAATTACTATTGCTATAAAACAAGCTCGTATTTTATCTTTGTTACCCTTTCTCAATAATAAAAATGTTGAAAGAAAGGACTCGATCCCTAGAACTACTCGTCTTAGAACCAGAACCAGGACCAGAAACAGAACCAGAAATAACTAGGCTTACTTTGGAATCATAATTTTAATGGAATCAGCGAACTCAAAGGCAGATTGGTATTTTTCCGAGAATCCAGATTAGATTATCGGGTCGTAAAGAAAAAAAAAAAAAAATTGGAGCAAGCTTTTTCTACTGAGCGTGTTCATTCGTTTTGACTATTTTAGCATATTTTATCTCAGTAATTTCTACTCTACCTTCCCGGAGTTCATTCTCCGGGAAACTTCGTTTAAATTATTCCGACGGACTTTTTATAATCTAGTCCTTTTATTATCTCATTGGAAATCATATAAAGACAATCTCTATTTAATATAGCTATTTGTGCAAGTATTTTACGATTAAGAAGCAACCGTCCCTTGTACAGATCGTGTATTAATCTACTATAACTATAGGATACCTCTGTTTCGCGAATGACTGCGTTTATCCGAGTGATCCACAAACGACGAAAATTTCTCTTTTGACTGCCCCGATCCCGATCAGCCGAAAACAAAGCTCTTATTTTCTGTTGAGAAATAGTTCGAGTAAGTCTTGAATGGGCCCCTCGAAAGCTTAATGCAAATAAACGCATTTTTGCTCTACGTCTACGAGCTATATATCCCCGTCTAATTCTAGTCATTGAATAGATGAAACTTCCACCGAATAACTCATTTTTTTCTTTTCTTTCAGTTATTCTTTTTCCCCTTTCCTAATCTATTAAGAACAAAACGGATTTTTCCAATGTATAAAATAAAAATTCCAAGGGCTTTGGCTACTATAACCTTCCTGACCGCTATTTTTTTTTTTTTTAGGCATTTCAATGCGAAATAAGAAATTATATTGTGTTATAGGTGTCAAAAATAGAAAAAAATGGATAAAGAAATAGCGGGTTCCTTCGTTTCTATGGTGACTTCCTAAACGGTGAGGTCTTCTCTATACACCGGAGCCTTTACTTCATTTAATGAACGTTATTGGTAACTTGTATAGTTCACCCTTTTTGGCTCTACCCATGAATTATCCAGCAATAGGCCTTTCACAATGAGATCTACCTATACAGTAACGGTATTTAATTATGAAAGTTAGCTGGGTAGCTGACCCTTTTAGTCCGTTCTTGCCAGAGTAGGAGCTTAATCTTTATGCCTTTCTTTATTTATTTATTATTTAATTTATTATTTGTTATTTAATTTATTTATTTAAAGGTTAAAAGTTAATTTTTTAAGTTAAATTAAATAATTAAATAAGTATTAAAATTAAATAAAATTAAATAAGTAAATTTAAAATTTAAATAAAATTTAAATAAGTAAATAAATAAGTTAAAATTAAATTTAAATTAAGTAAATAAGAAAGTAACTAAAAAAAAGATTTCCTCCGCTTAATGGCTAACCATTTGCTACCAATGGAGAATTGCTTCTCATCTTAAATTGAGATTTGCCCCAACGGAAACCATAAAATTTATCCACAATGTAGGAATGTGATAGCTTTGATTATTCTTTTTTTTTTATAGTGAATGGAGTCCCTTCTTCCATTCTATACTATTCCCAGGTACTGATCATCGATACTGGAAAGTTTTTTGTTGCTTTTGTACCAGCTCATTGTATGATCTAAACGAGTCGCACATACACCCGAGTACATGTTCCTCGACGTTGAGGGCATCCCCGAAGAGCGGGGGATTTCGTGCGATTTCTGATTGGCTGTCTTGTATTTCTAATAAGTTGTTTAATAGTTGGCATGCTGAATTGTATCCATAATGGGCTGGTTTAGATTGATCCTAACCGGAGAATTCTGAATTACTTCCAGTTATTAGAATAGTAAAATCATAGATAAAATCTCAAATTACGTATTCCGGCTTATTTTCATTCACTTGCTACAAGATCATCACCTGCTACAAGATCATCACCTGCTACAAGATCATCACATGCTATAAGATCAACAATTCCATAAGCTTTTGCTTCTGTTGCTGACATAAAAGCATCTCTTTCTATGTCTTTGCATACAACCCAGAAGGGTTTCCCCGTTCTTTGTGCATAAACCCTTGCGAGGGTTTCACGCAGGTACACCATTTGTCCCGTTTCCAGCGTAACGTCTCCCGTGTGTGTATCACAAAACAAACTAGCAGGTTGATGCATCATTACCCTGATGATAGAACATAATAAAAAGTTCTTCTATCTCGCATGATAAAGCGAAGAGAAAAGAAAGATAAAGACTAATATAATAGGAAAAAGGATAGAATTGAACAACCGTACGGGCATCTTTGATGCATTGCATATGCATACGGCTTTACAATAAAATTGACCCTTACCCTCCAAGAAAGGGAAAGGTAAAATATACCAGACCCTGGTGGTCTAAATTATCAAATGGCCACCCTTCCTTTTGGAATACTTAAAAAGTACTATGATGGCTCCGTTGCCTTATATTAATATTAATTAATTATTAATATATTCATTTTTTTTTGTTTGTGATTCAGCAATCCCAAAGTTTCTTTTTGAGCCAATCAAAGAAAAAATCCTGTTTTTTTCCTTGCATAACTGCATAACATAATAGAAATTTTTTTAAGAGCCCTTCGGTGTGAAAAAAAAGGTTTGTGACGCTGAGCTGGGCTCCCGATAAATAAGAGAAAATCGGAAATACCCTTTCTCTCATACTACTCCCTCGATACATAATCTAATGTTTTGAAAAAACAATGCAAAATTTTATCATTATCATATCGAATTCGAAGTGCCATGCTATTTTTACTTAATATATATTCCTATTTCCTAGGGCGAAGGCATAGTCTTTTTTTTCTCTTAAATCATTGGCGCCAAGCGTGAGGGAATGCCATACGTTTGGTAATTTCTCCTCCGGCCAAGATAAAAGATCCCATTGAAGCGACTGACCCTATGCCTAGTGTATGGACATCTGGTGGTACAAATTGCATAGCATCATAAAGCCCTAGTCCAGGTAGTATCCAACCCCCAGGAGAGTTTATAAACAAATACTGATCCCTGGTCGGATCCTCAATAGCGAGATATACCATAAGACCAATAAGTTGATTTGAGATCTCGCTATCAACTACTTGTGCTAAAAAAAGGAATCTTTGTCGATAAAGTCGGTTGATTAGGGTACAATTGTAGCCCTTAGGAACCGTACACGCGTCTTTTGATGCATACGGTTCAAAAAAATTGTTGAAAAAAAAAAAATCAATATATGGATTCCAGTCCTCTTTCTTTTAGGTTCTTTCTGACTTCTAACGAAGAAAGGGTCTGTCTTCTTCAATAAAGACGGCTTTTTACTTTCTTTTTACTAGAAATTATACATAAATAAAAAAATAACAAAAATCACTAAACTTATTGAATTAACTTTTCATTGATGTATTGTTTCATCGAGATTCAACCCTAATCGCGATGGTATTCTCTTGTTCCTGAGTGGGTGTCTTTCATCTTTTTAGGTTTATGCTGTACTCCGGGTAAAGATTCGCCCAATTTTGATTTGCACATATAGGACAAGCACTTCTGCATTACCATTTCTTTTTGTTATTACTTTCTACTTTTTCAATTCACTTCTATCGAGTTTGTTCATTAACAGTTCTATCGAGTTTGTTCATTATTTGTTCATTAACAGTTTAAGATCAACTTGCTTGAATCATTTCTGATAGAACTCAAAATCTTGGTTTTTTCTAAACGGAGCCTGGATACTTCTTTTTTTTTAGTCCGATCAAGACAACCATAAATTTTTCTAATTGCTAATGCTAATAGTAATTCTAATTGATAATAGTAATAGGAATCCTCCAAAAATGGATCTAATTGTACTTCACGCTCCAAACTTTTGATGATTCAATGAATCTTTATTGGGCGAAACACAGGATATCTCGATTGTGGGAGAGAATGGGGAAATCCCATATGGCCCAATATATCTGACAAGTCGCACTATAGGTCAACCCAAGATGCATCTTCCTCTCCGGGACATCGGAAAGGTACTTTTGGAACACCAATCGGCATTAATTGAAAGAGAAAAGAGCTGCGCACTCTATTTTACTTTGATGTGGAAACGTAACAATATAATTTTTTTGTCTTTAGAATATTGGCTTTTAGCTTTAGATTCGAAAAGATCATAAAGAAAAACAGAACGAATAAAGTCAAATTATTACGAACAGGGCAATGAATAAATATGTACGCATTCTCTCATAGAAAATGGTATTAGTCCCCGTTGCATATTGATACTTATCGAGTATAGAATAAATCTGCTTCTCTTTGTTCCTACGAATAGAATTGTTCCATTATTTTATTACCAACAGAATAGAACAAATATTAACCCCTGTTCTGAAATAATTCACCGAACGGGGGAGGTCCATAGGATAGTAATACTAGAGTCTTTTCGAATGCAATAAAGTTACGTAGTGTTTATTTATCTTTGATAAAGGGGTATTTCCATGGGTTTGCCTTGGTATCGTGTTCATACCGTTGTATTGAATGATCCCGGCCGGTTACTTTCTGTTCATATAATGCATACAGCTCTGGTTGCCGGTTGGGCCGGTTCGATGGCTCTGTATGAATTAGCAGTTTTTGATCCTTCTGACCCTGTTCTTGATCCAATGTGGAGACAGGGTATGTTCGTTATACCCTTCATGACTCGTTTAGGAATAACCAATTCATGGAGCAGTTGGAGTATCACAGGAGGGGCTGTAACGAATCCGGGTATTTGGAGTTACGAAGGTGTAGCTGGGGCACATATTGTATTTTCTGGGTTATGCTTTTTGGCAGCTATCTGGCATTGGGTATATTGGGATCTAGAAATTTTTTCTGATGAACGGACAGGGAAACCTTCTTTGGATTTGCCTAAGATCTTTGGAATTCATTTATTTCTTTCAGGGGTGGCTTGCTTTGGTTTTGGTGCATTTCATGTAACCGGCTTGTATGGTCCTGGAATATGGGTGTCCGATCCTTATGGACTAACAGGAAAAGTACAACCCGTAGATCCAGCATGGGGCGTGGAAGGTTTTGATCCTTTTGTTCCGGGAGGAATAGCCTCTCATCATATTGCAGCAGGGACGTTGGGGATATTAGCGGGTCTATTCCATCTTAGTGTCGCCCCCACAACGTCTATACAAGGGATTGCGTATGGGAAATATCGAAACCGTCCTTTCTAGTAGTATCGCTGCTGTCTTTTTTGCACTTTTGTTGTTGCCGGAACTATGTGGTATGGTTCGCAACTACTCCGATCGAATTATTTGGGCCCCTCGTTATCAATGGGTGGGCTACTTCCACAAATAAATAAGAGTAATAGTGCGCGGTCTTTTCTCTTTCAAGTAATGCCGATTGGTGTTCAAAGTGCCTTTCCGATGTCCCGGAGGGGCTGGTTGACTTATGGGGCGACGTCGATATATTGGGCCATATGGGATTTCCCCATTCTCTCCCGCATCAGATATCCTGTGTTTCGCCCAATAGATTCATTGAATATCAAAGTTTGGGCGTGAAGTACAATTAGATCCATTTTCGGAGGATTCCTATTACTATTATCAATTAGAATTACTATTAGCATTAGCAATTAGAAAAATTTATGGTTGTCTTGATCGGACTAAAAAAAAACGGAAGTATCCAGGCTCCGTTTAGAAAAACCCAAGATTTTGAGTTCTATCAGAAATGATTCAAGCAAGTTGATCTTAAACTGTTAATGAACAAATAATGAACAAACTCGATAGAACTGTTAATGAACAAACTCGATAGAAGTGAATTGAAAAAGTAGAAAGGAAAGTAAAAAAAAGAAATGGTAATGCAGAAGTGCTTGTCCTATATGTGCAAATCAAAATTGGGCGAATCTTTACCCGGGTACAGCATAAACCTAAAAAGATGAAAGACACCCACTCAGGAACAAGAGAATACCATCGCGATTAGGGTTGAATCTCGATGAAACAATACATCAATGAAAAGTTAATTCAATAAGTTTAGTGATTTTTTGTTTTTTTTTTATTTATGTATAATTTCTAGTAAAAGAAAGTAAAAAGCCGTCTTTATTGAAGAAGACAGACCCTTTCTTCGTTAGAAGTCAGAAAGAACCCAAAAGAAGAGGGACTGGAATCCATATAATTTTTTTTTTTGTTTTCAACAAATTTTTTGAACCGTATGCATCAAAAGACGCGTGTACGGTTCCTAAGGGGCTACAATTGTACCCTAATCAACCGACTTTATCGACAAAGATTCCCCTTTTTTAGCACAAGTAGTTGATAGCGAGATCTCAAATCAACTTATTGGTCTTATGGTATATCTCGCTATTGAGGATCCGACCAGGGATCAGTATTTGTTTATAAACTCTCCCTGGGGTTGGATACTACCTGGACTAGGGCTTTATGATGCTATGCAATTTGTACCACCAGATGTCCATACACTAGGCATAGGGTCAGTCGCTTCAATGGGATCTTTTATCTTGGCCGGAGGAGAAATTACCAAACGTATGGCATTCCCTCACGCTTGGCGCCAATGATTTAAGAAAAAAAGAAGACTATGCCTTCGCCCTAGGAAATAGGAATATATATTAAGTAAAAATAGCATGGCACTTCGAATTCGATATGATAATGATAAAATTTTGCATTGTTTTTCAAAACATTAGATTATGTATCGAGGGAGTAGTATGAGAGAAAGGGTATTTCCGATTTTCTCTTATTTATCGGGGCCCAGCTCAGCGTCACAAACCTTTTTGTTCACACCGAAGGGCTCTTAAAAATATTTCTATTATGTTATGCAGTTATGCAAGGAAAAAAACAGGATTTTTTCTTTGATTGGCTCAAAAAGAAACTTTGGGATTGCTGAATCACAAAAAAAAAAAAATGAATATATTAATAATTAATTAATATTAATATAAGGCAACGGAGCCATCATAGTACTTTTTAAGTATTCCAAAAGGAAGGGTGGCCATTTGATAATTTAGACCACCAGGGTCTGGTATATTTTACCTTTCCCTTTCTTGGAGGGTAAGGGTCAATTTTATTGTAAAGCCGTATGCATATGCAATGCATCAAAGATGCCCGTACGGTTGTTCAATTCTATCCTTTTTCCTATTATATTAGTCTTTATCTTTCTTTTCTCTTCGCTTTATCATGCGAGATAGAAGAACTTTTATTATGTTCTATCATCAGGGTAATGATGCATCAACCTGCTAGTTTGTTTTGTGATACACACACGGGAGACGTTACGCTGGAAACGGGACAAATGGTGTACCTGCGTGAAACCCTCGCAAGGGTTTATGCACAAGAACGGGGAAACCCTTCTGGGTTGTATGCAAAGACATAGAAAGAGATGCTTTTATGTCAGCAACAGAAGCAAAAGCTTATGGAATTGTTGATCTTATAGCATGTGATGATCTTGTAGCAGGTGATGATCTTGTAGCAGGTGATGATCTTGTAGCAAGTGAATGAAAATAAGCCGGAATACGTAATTTGAGATTTTATCTATGATTTTACTATTCTAATAACTGGAAGTAATTCAGAATTCTCCGGTTAGGATCAATCTAAACCAGCCCATTATGGATACAATTCAGCATGCCAACTATTAAACAACTTATTAGAAATACAAGACAGCCAATCAGAAATCGCACGAAATCCCCCGCTCTTCGGGGATGCCCTCAACGTCGAGGAACATGTACTCGGGTGTATGTGCGACTCGTTTAGATCATACAATGAGCTGGTACAAAAGCAACAAAAAACTTTCCAGTATCGATGATCAGTACCTGGGAATAGTATAGAATGGAAGAAGGGACTCCATTCACTATAAAAAAAAGAATAATCAAAGCTATCACATTCCTACATTGTGGATAAATTTTATGGTTTCCGTTGGGGCAAATCTCAATTTAAGATGAGAAGCAATTCTCCATTGGTAGCAAATGGTTAGCCATTAAGCGAGGAAATCTTTTTTTAGTTACTTTCTTATTTACTTAATTTAAATTTAATTTTAACTTATTTATTTACTTATTTAAATTTTATTTAAATTTTAAATTTACTTATTTAATTTTATTTAATTTTAATACTTATTTAATTATTTAATTTAACCTAAAAATTAAAACTTTTAACCATAAATAAATTAAATAACAAATAATAAATTAAATAATAAATAAATAAAGAAAGGCATAAAGATTAAGCTCCTACTCTGGCAAGAACGGACTAAAAGGGTCAGCTACCCAGCTAACTTTCATAATTAAATACCGTTACTGTATAGGTAGATCTCATTGTGAAAGGCCTATTGCTGGATAATTCATGGGTAGAGCCAAAAAGGGTGAACTATACAAGTTACCAATAACGTTCATTAAATGAAGTAAAGGCTCCGGTGTATAGAGAAGACCTCACCGTTTAGGAAGTCACCATAGAAACGAAGGAACCCGCTATTTCTTTATCCATTTTTTCTATTTTTGACACCTATAACACAATATAATTTCTTATTTCGCATTGAAATGCCTAAAAAAAATAAAAAATAGCGGTCAGGAAGGTTATAGTAGCCAAAGCCCTTGGAATTTTTATTTTATACATTGGAAAAATCCGTTTTGTTCTTAATAGATTAGGAAAGGGAAAAGAATAACTGAAAGAAAAGGAAAAAATGAGTTATTCGGTGGAAGTTTCATCTATTCAATGACTAGAATTAGACGGGGATATATAGCTCGTAGACGTAGAGCAAAAATGCGTTTATTTGCATTAAGCTTTCGAGGGGCCCATTCAAGACTTACTCGAACTATTTCTCAACAGAAAATAAGAGCTTTGTTTTCGGCTGATCGGGATCGGGGCAGTCAAAAGAGAAATTTTCGTCGTTTGTGGATCACTCGGATAAACGCAGTCATTCGCGAAACAGAGGTATCCTATAGTTATAGTAGATTAATACACGATCTGTACAAGGGACGGTTGCTTCTTAATCGTAAAATACTTGCACAAATAGCTATATTAAATAGAGATTGTCTTTATATGATTTCAATGAGATAATAAAAGGACTAGATTATAAAAAGTCCGTCGGAATAATTTAAAACGAGTTTCCCGGAGAATGAACTCCGGGAAGGTAGAGTAGAAATTACTGAGATAAAATATGCTAAAATAGTCAAAACGAATGAACACGCTCAGTAGAAAAAGCTTGCTCATTTTTTTTTTTTTTTCTTACGACCCGATAATCTAATCTGGATTCTCGGAAAAATACCAATCTGCCTTTGAGTTCGCTGATTCCATTAAAATTATGATTCCAAAGTAAGCCTAGTTATTTCTGGTTCTGTTTCTGGTCCTGGTTCTGGTTCTAAGACGAGTAGTTCTAGGGATCGAGTCCTTTCTTTCAACATTTTTATTATTGAGAAAGGGTAACCAAAGATAAAATACGAGCTTGTTTTATAGCAATAGTAATTAATCGTTGTTGTTTCAAGGTCAATCTATTCACTCGTCTAGATAATATTTTCCCTTGTTCACTAATAAATCGACTAATTAAACTCATATTTCTATAATCAATCCGATCGCCCGATTGAATCGGGGGCAAACGTCTACGAAAAGATCGCTTGGATTTAAGAAGAGGTCGTTTGGATTTATCCATAGTTTGTTTTAGTTTATTCCTTATCTTTGATCTCGAAAATTCTATTTCTTAATTCTAATTTTGAAAGTCACGGATATAGGATTTGTTTATTTTGTATTTAAATATGTTATATATAATGTTATTTTTTACCCTTCCTTTGGAAATTTGAAAGGGTAACATACAGGTATTCCGTTCACCCTATTTCTTTATCTCCCCATGAATTGTATATTTGTAACAATGCGGACAGAATTTTCTCAATTCTAATCGATTAGGTGTATTGTGACGGTTCTTTTGAGTAATGTATCTGGAAATGCCTCTTGATACCCCATTAACCCCGTTTCCGGACACAACTGGTACATTCCAAAATCACCGTTACTCGGACATCTTTACCCTTGGCCATGAACCTCCTTTGGATTTTTTATTTATTCAACTCTTCTACAACACGAAGAAGAAGAAAGGGAGGAAAACAAATAGAAATTGCTAACTTGAAATCTAATTCTAATTATAAAAGAAAAGAAAGTACATAGTAAATTAAATAGTAAATTAAAGTCATAGTAAATAAAAAAAATAATAATAAGTAATACAAAGAGTTCGAAACTCTATTTCAAATTGAGTACAGTATTTCATTTCTCATTTAAATATCTTGTATAATACTCTTTCCTTCGACCCACATTTTCTCTTCTACTCCCCCATCCCTCTATTATTTATTATTAATCATTCTTTTTTTTATTGAACCCGAGCCTCGCCTATGTTGAATCCACTCTTCTTTTTCCCTTTCCTCCCCTTATTTTAAAAATAGAAAAAAAAAAAAAAAGAAAGGAAGGGGGGGTTAGTCACAGATATTTTTTTCTATCTTTAACCTTCTTCATTCCTTCCCATCTCAATAACTAAAATCTCAATAACTAAAATGAAAAAAAGGGGAATGTCAACGCATCCGGAAAAAAACGATTAATCTCTATCAATAGACCTGCTAAAGCCCCGAACCATAGCGTACTTAGTACTGGTGCCACAGAGAGATATGTTTTTAAATCTCGCATCGAAAAACCCTCCTTTTTTATTGCAATACAAAAATCGGTACTTAATGACCACTTATAGTTGTACACGTAATCCATAAGATTCCTCTAATATTAATATATTAAATTTTGTACAATGGTCCAGTAAAAGTAAATATAAAAGTAAATAGGATTTTATCTTTTCTTAAAACAGAACAAAAGCATCTCCCCCTTACCGAGCATTTGCGAAAATACTCATTTCTTTTTTTATATGTATATTTATATGTATACAAGGCTTTTACTATTATTATATGTTAATATATGTTATATTATTATTTAACTAATATTATTATATTATTATATATTATATTTTATATTATATTTTATATTATATTTTAACTATTATTATATATTATATATTAATTATATATTATATATTAATTATATATTATATATTAATTATATATTATTATATGTTAATATATGTTTATTATATGATATATGTTTATTATATGATCTGTTAAATGAGACAAAAAAAAGATGAACTGGGCAGAAAATTGTGTATATCAACGGAGGAAATAACGGTGTGGAAAACAAGACGGGAATTCTCTACAATGACACTGTAGAGCAATGGAAGGGATGTGGCGCAGCTTGGTAGCGCGTTTGTTTTGGGTACAAAATGTCACGGGTTCAAATCCTGTCATCCCTACCTATTACTGCTACTTTGAGCAGTAATGAGGGATCGTCTGAGATCGATTTAAATTGGGCATAGTATTTCAATAATACTATGCATCCAAAATAAATGGGGTAATCCTTTTCTTTACAGTCTTATCTATTCATAGAAGAAAGCGCTCTTAGTTCAGTTCGGTAGAACGTGGGTCTCCAAAACCCAATGTCGTAGGTTCAAATCCTACAGAGCGTGATTTTTTATTCTTAGATCAAATTAGACTGAAATGGATTAAGTAACTTTTGCACAGCAATAGGAATTTGCCCTCCTGTGGATTAAATCTGTGGATTAAATAAAAAAAGGAGGAGGTTGATAAAAAAAAAGAGATATTAATCAAAGGTCCAACTGATCACCACGTCTGTATTGTAAGTATGCAGTTACGAATAACCCAGCCAAAGTAATAGAATTAGACCTAAGACGATTCCAAATGAAAAACTTCAATCATTTCAATTTGTTTGTTGTTTGAAAGAAAAAAAAGAGGTAATATATATACCTATATACTAATCCAAATTGGCATGAATCTCAATGACCAAGAATTGACAATTGACGCTGTAAGTAACTATAGAATACATGGGATCTCACGGAAAGATTTTATTATTCATTTCCAATATGAATTTTAAATAAGTCGTATCTTGCTTAAACCAATAAACAGAGCGGAGGTTATAGTTAAAGCCGCTAGTAGAAAACCAAAATAACTAGTTATCGTAAGCATAAAGGATCTAAATGAAATATCTTTTTTCTACATATGTTTATAAAGCACTTACCTAAGTTTCCATTTTTTCAAAATAAGAGGATACGCAAAAATTCCAATTGAAAGAAGAAGCTCAATTGAAAGTTTGTTTTTCATCTACCATTATAGACGGTACTAACAAAGATAAAAAGAAAGTGGCAGGTATATAAAAATGAAATTGATTCATCATCTGTAATATCTATCCATCTTGCGATTTCAATCAACCGCTTCATTGAGTAACTCTTAGATAAACTAATAAAAGAATAAGTAATAAGAGGTGGGCCGTGTAACTTCATTTTTTAGCATTTTGTCTATTTTGTTTTGAATTCTAGCGAATCTATTGTCGATTTTCGAGCGAAGAATAAGCTTATAAAACTTTTTGACTTTACTTTCAATTTAACTCATTACAGTCAGCAATAGGTTCAGTCGGGTAATATGTAATATCTTGACTGAATGAGAACAAAAAGGTTATTACATGATCACTCAAAAATTCTTTTTTTTTTTTTTTAAAGAATTTTAATTTATTATCGTTTAGAGGTTGCACGGTTTATCTTTCCATATTCCAAAACCTCGCTCACCCCTGTAGCTGGGCCTTTGGTTCTTGGTCGAATACAAGAATGCATCACAACTATTGATTCCAATTATTTTATTCTTTCTTTTCTTTGTTTGATAGAATTCGATCTACTACACTTATTTGTTACTGGACGATTCCAATTTTTCAAATAAATAAAAAAAAAAAAAAGATTCCAACAAAAAATTGCTTCTGCAACTCTGAAGGAGTAAATTTCTAGATCTCGCATCTGCGGGGGAACAACCACACTCTTGCATTGCTTGGACATTTTTCTATTAACGGGAGCACCGTTTTACACCAAAAAAGAAGATGTAAAGCAAAAAGAATTATTTAGCACCCACTTTCGATACTGATTAAACGAAAATTTCGTTGCTGTGTCAGAAGAAGGATAGCTATACTGATTCGGTATACTCTAAAGACGCCCTTGGTACCATATTGGTGATCCAACTAAGATGTGGTTTCGGTGAATTCTCATTTACTGATCGCATCTTTTACGGAATCGATCCCCTTTGACTGTACAAGTATATGTGGAGTTCAGCATGTCCGGAAGCACAGGAGAACGTTCTTTTGCTGATATTATCACCAGTATTCGATACTGGGTCATTCATAGCATTACTATACCTTCCTATTCATTGCGGGTTGGTTATTTGTCAGCACCGGTTTAGCTTATGATGTGTTTGAAGTCCTCGGCCAAACGAGTATTTCACAGAGAGCCGACAGGGAATTCCATTAATAACTGGCCGTTTTGATCCTTTGGAACAACTTGATGAATTTAGTAGATCTTTTAGGAGGCCCTAATGACTATAGATCGAACCTATCCAATTTTTACAGTACGATGGTTGGCTGTTCACGGTCTAGCCGTACCTACCGTCTTTTTTTGGGATCAATATCAGCAATGCAGTTCATCCAACGATAAACCTACATCCGAATTATAGAGCTATGACACAATCAAACCCGAACGAACAAAATGTTGATTGAATCGTACCAGTTTATACTGGGGGTTATTACTCATTTTTGTACTTGCTGTTTTATTTTCAATTATTTCTTCAATTAATAAAACGAAAGAGAAGAAATAAGAATTCTAGGCATTCTCTTAGCGCATTTGGAAGGGTCTCATTTCATAATTATCCATGACTGTTTATGTCTCTAGCACGAACACTTGATGAAATGTGGAGGGAAGTGGGGTAAATGGCCGATACTACTGGAAGGATTCCTCTTTGGATAATAGGTACTGTAACAGGTATTCTTGTGATCGGTTTACTAGGTGTTTTCTTTTTATGGTTCATATTCTGGATTGGGCTCGTCCCTCTAGTAATCGAATGAATTGAGTTGTAGACATCAAAGCATAAGAACTCAACGGGATTTCCTTCTTTGTTTGTCTGATTCAAGGGGGGCCGTTGAGTTCTTAAGAATCATACTCTTTTTTTTTTTTTTCAAAAGAGAAATCCCTTTTCTTCCGTTTCAAAAACTCCACTTTCTGGTGATGCTTTGAAAAATGAACTCCAGTGATTGATTCAGAACACCGCCTCCCTGACAGTATCTATCCGTACTTTCATTTAAAAATTAGAAGAAAAAGGGAATAAGGAATCACTCAATTTCGTGGATGTGGGATGATAGAATCTATATTTTGTAAATTAGATATCGGGTAAATACTTTCTATACTATTCTATACTAATAGATCTATACTAATAGACCTTACTCCTTATTTGCATTTTGACTCTTTTTATTTTAGTATCTCATCTTTTATTTTAGTATCTCATCAA
>JAHSUH010001999.1:2500-72565 GCA_025388415.1 Cynanchum wilfordii
TTTTGCATGGTATTGTAATTAGGGCATTAGATACATTAGTTGTATGTAATCTCATTTCTTTTGTTTTTCATTTTCCAGTAGCTAGATGATTTTGTATGTTTTTGTACACTGCATTTTCAGTAAAATTATTTGTGGGCAGTCCAGTAACATTTGGTTTGCACTGCTGCTGAAATGTTTAATTCTGAAATTTGTGGTATGCTTGATTTTGTTCAATTTTTGATGAAATTTTGGGCAGTACAGTGGCAGAATTTTTACACCACTGCTGCTGAATATTAAATCCAGCAAGTTGTTACATATTTTGTTCTGTTTTTGTGCAAAATTTCAGTGAGTTTTCTTCCCTGTTTTTGTTGAAAGTGCCCAGAATTTTGTGAGTTGCAATCTGTTTTGGTCATTCTAAAAATTCCAGCAAGCATTTTTCCTCTGTTTTGCAGAGAAATCCAGAAGCTATAAGGTTAATTCCTCTGTTTTATTCAAAATTTCAGTAGCTAATTATTGTATATCTCTGTATTTTCCTCTGTTTTGCATAATTCCAGAACTGAAATTTTATTTCCCCTGCTTTTTCCCCTGTTCTTTCTACCCGAGAGCATGCCAAATTTTCTTTTCATTTTCACTTCTTCAAATTAATTTCCAGAATTCATTTCTTATCCATTTCTTTCCTTTTCTATTTAATCTTGCATGCTCATTAAATCTTTTCAATTCCTTCTCCAGTTTTATTTCTTTCAAATTTCTTTTTTTCCTTTACATTTCATTCCATTCTTCTTTATCATTCCTTCATTCCTTTTCTTCCTGTCAATTAATTTAATTCATTTTCTTTTCCTTATTTTTGATTAGATTAGCATTATTTAATAATCTTATATTTTATATCCTTTTATCCTTACTAATCTCTCTTTTCTTGTTTTGTAGGTAATGAGATTTCTTTCTCTTGTTTTTCTCAATCTTTTAATTTCTTTACTAGATCGTTTGTAGTAGGACATTTTTAATCTTGTAATTTCTTTCTTTCTTTGTTTTGTTCTATTCTATTTTTCTTGATTGTTTGTTGAAGGTAATACAAGAATAAATAGGTTTCGCTACAAAACCTGAAATGCAAGTGGGACATTTGTCCAGGCAATTTTCAGAACGAGCAAAAATGATTACTCCCTAATAGCACCAAACAAAATTCCATCGAATAAATCGAAAGATGAGGTTGTTAGGGAGGACAAAGCGAGCCTTATAAAAGTCTTTGAAGAAGGAAGAAACTCCTAAGAAAGGAACAAAATAAGTTCCAAGCATGCTTGCTCGGAAACAAGATTTGTCTTTCTTCCCTTTCCTTTTTACCGCTTTTATCGAGTCATACTTGGTTTTTGGCGTTCAATTATTGTCTATATCGCTTTCTTAGTCCCGGATGTTCCGGATAGGGTTTATTTGTTTTATTTATTTGCTTTTTAGTTGCTTTTATTTATTTTTGCTCGGCATGAATTATTTGATTTATTTGGATTTATATGATTATCTTTTGTGTTCATAGTTTACTTTCCCGTTTTGAATATAATATTTTTGTTTTTATTTTTCTAGTTTTTTCACACTTCTTCCCGTTTTGTATTTATAGTTTTCTCGCACTTATTTATTTTTCAAATAAGTTGTGGGGTATTAGCTTTTACACCGAGGACAGTGCAATTTTCAAGTTGTGGGGTAGGTGTGTGTTTTCGTTTTATCTCAATTTTCAAATATTTTCAAAAAATTGCTAAATTTTTCGAATTTTTCAAATTTTTCAAAATGATTAGTTTACTTGAAAAGATTGTTTTGTGAACTTTTTGTGGGAATTTGATTTGCTTAGCCGATGATAGATATCGGTTGTTGATTGTTGAAAGTCTCGAGATTTGATTTAGTTCATTTTGTTGATACTTGATACGAGCATGATTATAGGAAAATCCTGAAATTCTTTTGACACAGCTATTTTTGGTTGGTTATTCTGATTAGTGGACTACTTTTGGACATTTATTTGAGTAGTATTAAGTCTTTTGGGAATGGAAATGACTTGAATTTTCACTTGAAAAATTCTTTGAGAGACTTGCCACACTTTTAATTTTCGTTGAAAAAATTGTTGAATAAAAGGTTGTTTTGCATGTATCCTTTGCTACTTGAGCACCACTTCTTAGGGGAATTGAATGCCCGGTGCCCTAAGGTCCTCGGGATCTGGGAGTCATCGGAGTGGAACTCGTTACAAGGGTAGTTAAAGTTGATATTGTTAAGCAAACAATAAAAACCTTGAATAAAAGAAAATAAATTGAATAAAAATTTTACTTTTGAATAAGTGGCTTGTTTCTTGAGATTTGATTGTGATTATGTCTCGTTGTTGAAGTTTTTGATCGACCGAACCACTATTTGATTAATTTGCTTTGAAAGGAAATTTGCTATTTGGATCACTAATTGAGATAGAGCACACACTTCACTCGGGATGATTTTATGATCGTTTTTCGTAATTAAGTTGAAAATGATTTGTTCAATTTTGTATTTCTTGATTTAAACATGAAAACACTTGATGAGGCATAGAAGTGAATCATTCTTTAAACACTTTGTTTATGAGATCTTTGAAAAGTAAACTAGTTAGTTTGAATTCTTTGAGAAAACATTTATGCACTTCTCTTCAATGATTTGTTTGTTCAAATTCCTTCTTTGATTTGCTTGAGGACAAGCAAAGGTTAAGTTGTGGGGTATTATGATAACGCTAAATTTGATAATGTTTTGGAAGGGTATTTGTGCATAATTGTTGAGGTTTATTAGAGTAAATTGAGATAAATATGTTAATTGTGCACTTAATTGTGATAATTCTGTTTTCAGGAAGTTTGTGGAGTCAATTGATCAAAAGAGAAAAGTTTAGGGACTAAATATGCAATTTCTGGAAAGATTTACACAACCAGCCCAGGAACACGCGCTCAGTCCAAGAACACGCCCTTACAAGCCATTGAACACGCCTTGCCAAGCCACGGAACACGTGCTCAGTGAATGAACACGCCCATACAGAAGGAAGAACACGGCCAGAGTCAACACGCGCTCAGTCATAAAACCGTCACTGAGCCCGTGTTACGTATACCACTGAGCCCGTGTTGGTGCTCTGTTCCGAAATTTTAGAGATTTTTGTGTAAAATTACTATTTTACCCCTGTTTTGGTTATCTATAAATATTGGGATTTTTACCATTAATTAAGGTTGGATAGAGGTTTGATTAGGCTTAATTGCTAAGTAATTTTAGAGGTTTGGTAGAACTTAGAGAGAGATCTATACTTTGATTTTCCAATTTTCTTAGAGATTACTCTCTACTTGTTGTAGTATTGAGTATCTTGGGATTAATTTGGTGAGTTTGCCTCGATCCGTAAGGAAATTTGCTGAATATATTCTAGGGTATTTGGGCTACACAAATTGAAGATCCAAGTTGAAGAAGCAAAGAAGAATCAAGAGAAGGAGTTGAAGAGGAAGAAGGCTTAATGTCTATGTTTCACTTTCCCCTTTTCTTCTATTATTCCTTGTTATTCTTTGTAATTAGTTAACCAACCTTAGGAATTCTCATTTCTACATTTCTTATAGGTAGATTTGGTTGGTTTTATTTTACAAATTACTTGAGATATTGGGATGTTCTTGGATTGAATGATTGTGGTTTTATTAATTCAAATTGCAATTTCATTGATGACTTTAGATCTGAATTTTATCTTTAGCACAAGTCTTGATGTGAGATTGTGGTTTCGGATTAACACTAATTGTTAGGCCGGAACCGGGATATACGATTAGTGCCAAGTTGATGTGATTAATTTCCTATTGATGGACCGGAACCGGGATGATTGATGGGAGATTTGATCTTGTCAACATTCAAGTGTTCTTAATCTAGGAATTTCTTGCCACGAACCGTATGGAAGAGATTCTACTTTAGACTTGATTTTGGTGGAGCTATGATACTAGATCCAAGATTATCCTATACTTGGTATTTTGTATCCTCTTATCTCACCTATATTTTACAAAGAATTCCTCCCAACCTTTTTACTTGCTTTATTCCTTACATTGTTCTTTACTTTGCTTTCTAGGATTTAGAAATCAATCTTATCATTCTTGATATTGGTTGATTTTCTTGTTGAATGATCCTTATTCACAAATCATATTCATAATTAGTTTGATTATATTTTCCACACTAGAATTTAATAGAAGTCTTAGGGAAAAACGATTTTTATAAATTTAAAATTTGAATATCACCTTATTTACTAAACTATTTCGATAGGTGCTCTGCCTAATTGAGTTATTTTATTAGTGACAAACCTATTTTAATCTTAGAGATTCCTATTATTTTTAGTATTATTTATTCGTTTATTTTTATTATTTATATATAACTCAAATAACACATCAACGTTCATGCATTGTTTGTGAAATCTAGAATCTATGTTTTAAAAATGCATGAAAACAACATATATGCTTAACTGGAAAAGTTATTCCTTTTGTGTTTGATAAGACATTTTTGCATGAATTTTAATAAAGGAATTCTTTCACTATTGCACCCATTATGACATCCCCCGATTAAAACTAGCTATTTGGCATGTGATGTTAGTAATTATGCAGTAGGAGTTGTTTGAGGACGAGGATATGCTATGAAATTCCAAATGATATACTATGCTAGCTGTTGTATATACATTTGATATATTTGGTCTTGTCCAACACTATTATGTACACTAATCACCCTGCACTCACTTGTTGAATTATAATGCATTTTGTGTACATTGGATAGAATCCTAAAATTTGATGAATATGGAAATTCAATGAACTTTAAATTGAAAAATAAGATTTGGCATGATAGACAATTTAGATGAATTTCAACTTGAGACTAAAATGTCATTCACATTTTAGAATATTTCTAGGAAATTTTAAAAGCTATTGGATAAATTCCTTCGTTATTAAACAAGTATCACCATGGGAGCTTGTGAAGTAATGAATGAGGGTGAAACATTGATAACAATAAATTTGATAATGTTTTGGAAGGATAATTGTGCATAATTGTTGAGGTTTATTGTATTAAACTGAGATAAATTGATTGATATGGGTTTAATTGTGAATTTTACATTTTAGGTGACTTCCGAGGTAAATTAGCTAAAAAAGATAAATTTATGGGTAAAAGTGCAACATTCTGGAAGGATGCTACGCCCCTGGAAGACTTACTACGCCCTTGGAAGACTCTTACTACGCCTATTGAATGTTATCTAAGCCCTTAGAAAATAACCACCTACAACAGTGCAATTTCTGCCCAACAATAGGTTCAACACGGTAATCAACACGGGCACCAACACGCCCGTGTTGCGCATGATCAACACGGGTGCAACAGCTGTGTCGTGTGTCATCAACACGGGTGCAACACGTGTGCAACATGCCCGTGTTGAGCAAAATTTCCAGATTCCTTGGTGTAAAATGACGATTTTACCCCTATTTCGGTTATCTATAAATTATAGGATTTTTACCATTATTTACAGGTTGGATTAGGCTTACTATTACTCTACCATTTTAATTGTAAAGGTTTGGTAGAACTTAGAGAGAAATCTATACTTTGATTTTCCAATTTTCTTAGAGATTACTCTCTACTTGTTGTAGTATTGAGTATCTTGGGATTTATTAGGTAGGTTTGCCTCGATCTGTAAGGAAATCTACTGAATCTATTCTAGGGTATTTGGACTACACAAATTGAAGATTCAAGTTGAAGAAGCAAAGAAGAATCAAGGGAAGGAGTTGAAGAGGAAGAAGGTTTAATGTCTATGTTTCACTTTCTCCTTTTCTTCTATTATTCCTTGTTATTCTTTGTAATTAGTTAACCAACCTTAGGAACTCTCATTTCTACATTTCTTATAGGTAGATTTGGTTGGTTTTATTTTACAATTTACTTGAGATATTGAGATATTCTTGGATTGAATGATTGTGGTTTTATTAATTTGAATTGCAATTTCATTGATGGCTTTAGATCTGAATTTTATCTTTAGTATAAGCTTTGATTTGAGATTGTGGTTCCGGATTAACACTAATTGTTAGGCCGGACCTTGGATATACGATTAGTGCTAAGTTAATGTGATTAGTTTCCTATTGATGGACCGAACCTTGGATGATTGATAGGAAATCTAGTTGTGTTAAAATTCAAGTGTTCTTAATCTAGGAATTTCTTGCCACGATTCGTATGGAGGAAATTCTACTTTAGACTTGAATTTGGTGGAACTATGATACTAGATCCAAGATTATCCTATTCTTGGTATTTTCTATCCTCTTATCTCACCTATATTTTACTAAGAATTCCTTCCAACCTTTTTACTTGCTTTATTCTTTACATTGTTCATTTACTTTGCTTTCTAGGAATTTAGAATTCAATCCTATCATTCTTGATAAAGGTTGGATTACTTGATGATTGATTCATACTTCCAAATCATATTCATAATTGATTTAATTATATTTTCCACACTAAAAATTATTAGACGTCTTGGGGAAAATAATTTTATAAATATTAAAATTTGATTACTACCTTTATTTACTAAACTATTTCGATAGGTTCTCTGCCTAGTTGAGTTTATTATCTTAGTGACAATCCGATTTTAATCTTGAGAATTCTTATTATTTTTAGTATTATTTTATTCGATTATTTATATTATTTTTATATACAAATATAACTCATCAGATTTTTGGCGCCTTTGCCGGGGAATTCTATTATTTAAATTCATGATATTTTCCTCTTAATTCCTTGTAATTTTTGGGAAAATTTTCATAGTAACGGTGTGAATCATATAATGGATCAACTATGTTATTTCGGTTTTCCAGCCCAACTCACCCCTATAAATAGAGGCATCATGTGCAAGCTTTGACACACCGGAATCACTCGGAATAGGAGCATTTCCGAGTTCCTAGCCAATAGGAATTTGGTGATAAGCTCTAGTCGAGATTCAGTTTTCATTATTTTTCTTTCTTCTCGAGTGAAGGGGTTGAACCTCGACCGTAAGGAATATCTCTATAGTTTAGTTGAGAGGAAGTGATCTCTGAAGATCTGCAGAGCGGGATAAGGACCTGGAGCACAAGTCTCGGCGAGGTCTGGAGGATTAAGCCAGTCTGTGGAAGCAGTGAGAGCAACACGACAACTTTCTCTTTCCTTTTCTTTTCGTTCTTGTATTTCTTTTCCTTTATATGTTATGATTATGTGTCCTAAGATTCTCTTTATTTAGATTGATTGATTAATGATTTATATATTCCCGGGAAGGATATGTTTTAATATACATTATGAATTGCTTATTGTTTTACGCTTTCGATTTGATTCTCGTAATGCTATGAAACTTAGGTTGATGCATGATACTACAATAGTTAATTAAATTGACGATTTGTTAATGAATCCCGATGTGTTATTTGAGTTATATATAATATTAATATAAATAATCGAATAAATAATACTAAAAATAATAAGAATCTTCAAAATTAAAATAGGTTTGTCACTTAATAAAATAACTCAATTAGGCAGAGCACCTATCGAAATAGTTTAGTAAATAAGGTGATATTCAGATTTTAAATTTACAAAAAATCGTTTTTCCCTAAGACTTCTATTAAATTCTAGTGTGGAAAATATAATCAAACTAATTATGAATATGATTTGTGAATAAGGATCATTCAACAAGTAAACCAACCAATATCAAGAATGATAAGATTGATTTCTAAATCTAGAAAGCAAATTAAAAGCAAGTAAAGTAAAATCATGGATGAGAAAATATTGAATATGTGAAGAACTCACTAAACACATTAGAGAGAGTGGAGGATACACTTCACAACAAAATCAAGTATCATGATTCAACTATTACAATGTCACCAAATCCGAGTCTAAGGATGAACTTCCTCAATACGTGTCGTTGAAAGAAATTCATACGTGAAGAACAACTCGAATATATTAGTAAGATCAAATCCCTACTAATCATCCAAGGTCCGGTACATCAATAGGAAGACAATCCAACTAATCTAGCACTAATCGTATATCCAAGGTCCGGCTTAACAATTAGTGTTATCCCGAACCACAAAATCGAATTAGAGCTCAACTCAAGATAAACAATCAAATCAAAGCCATAATTGAAATTGCAATTCAAGTTAATGAAATCATAACAATCAACTCACAATAGATCAATCTCATAGTGAAAGTATAACATAAAACCAACCACTTCTACCCTAAAGAAATGTAGGAGAAGAGAGTTCCTATTAGGTTGGTAAACTAGATTACAAGAATTATCAACAAAAATACTTGAAGAAGGTAAGAAAATAATTCCAAAACCAGTTGTCAATTGAATCCGGAAAGATCTCTACACCTCAACTTTCTTCTTGAATCCTCTTCTTGCTCCTTGAAGATTGAATGATTGAAGTAGCTCAAAATCCTCTTGATCAAGTCACAAAACTCTACCTCTTGATCAAGTCACAAAACTCTACTACATTTTGCATGATAATACAATAATGGTATATGGATTTGTTAGTTGTTTGTAATTGTATTTCTTTTGCTCTTCATATAATAGCATACAGTTTGTATGTATATGTTTCACTTCTTTCGTATAGACAATTTGCATGGTCAAAATAGAAGTTCAAATTGCATGTATCATTGTGTTCCATTTTCAATTTCCAGTAGCTAGGTGAATTATTTATATATTTGTTCACTGCATTTAACCGACTTTTCGGACAGTGCAGTAATAATTTGTATGCACCACTGCTGCTAGGATTAAATCCAGTAGTTTCTTGCATGACTTTGTTCTGTTTTTGTGTAAAATTCCAGCAAGCATCCTTACTCCCCCTGCTGATAATTTTTGCAATTTCAGTATGCTAACCGCCCTGTTCATTTTGAAATTCCAGTATGCAATTTCCTCGTTTTGCAGGAAAATTCCAGTAGCCTCACTACAACTCTGTAATTGCTCTGTTTTGTACACATTCCAGAACTGAAATTTTCATTCCCCTCCTTTTCCTCTGTCTTTCGCTTAGTCGATTGCATGCATACTTTCAAATTCCATTCTTTTCATCCATTTTCGTTCAGTTCTATTTCATTTCATTTCCTTTTCTTTTAAATTCAATTCTTTTTGCATGAGTTTCATTTCTTTTTCTTTCTTCCTCCATTTTTAATTCTTTTAAGCTTCCCTTTTACCGTATGCATTAATTTATTCTTTAATTCATTTGCATGATTTGTCCATTTCATTCATTCATTCTGTTTTATCTTCTTTTTTCTTTTTTTTTGCTTTACCTTAAATATTCCTTATTTATTTAATTTTCTTGCATTTTGTTCCTTTTATCCTTACTAATCTTTCTTTTCTTGTTTTGTAGGTAATGTGATTTCTTCATCTTGTTTTTCTTGTTCTTTTAATTTCTTTACTAGATCGTTTGTAGTAGGACATTTTGAATCTTGTAATTTCTTTCATTCTTTGTTTTGTTGTATTCTATCTTTCTTAATAATTTCTAAGGTAAAACAGGAATCAATAGGCTTCACTACAAAACCTCGTAAATGCAAGTGGGACAATTGTTCGGCAATTTTGGAACGAGAAAAGGACTACTCCCTAACAATGACCGAACAAAATTCCATTGAATAAATCGACAGATGATGTTGTTAGGGAGGACAAAGCGAGCCCTATAAAAGTCATTGAAGAAGGAAGAAGCTCCAAAATGGAATAAAACAAATAAGTTCCAAGCATGCTTGCTCGGAAACAAGATTTGTCTTTCTTCCCTTTCCTTTTACCGCTTTTATCGAGTCATACTTGGTTTTTGGCGTTCAATATTTGTGTACATCGCTTTATTAGTGGCTGGATGTTCCAGATAGGACCTTTTATGTTTATTATGTTAAGTTCCCGGATTGATGTTCAAGATAGGTTTTATTATCTTATTTGTTATATTAGTCTCGAATGTTCCGGATAGGGTTTATTTGCTTTATTTATTCACTTTTTAGTTGATTTTATTTGTTTTTGCTCGGGATGAACTATTTGATTTATTTGGATTTATATGATTATCTTTTGTGTTCATAGTTTACTTTCCCCGTTTTGAATAAAATTTTCTTGTTTTTATTTTTCTAATTTTTCGCACTTATTCCCGTTTTGTATTTATAGTTTTCTCGCACTTATTTATTTTTCAAATAAGTTGTGGGGTATTAACTTTTAAACTAATATTCGTTTTATCTCAATTTGCAAATATTTTCAAAAAAAATTGCTAAATTTTTTGATTTTTTCAAAGTGATTAGTTTACTTGAAAAGATTATTTTGTGAACTTTTGTGGGAATTTGATTTGCTTAGCCAATGATATAAACTATTTGTTGATTGTTAAAAGTCTCGAGATTTGATTTGTTTCATCTTGTTGATACTTGGTACGAGCATGATTATAGGAAAATCCTGAAAAAACTCTTTTGACACATGCTATTCTTGGTTGGTTGCGTTGATTAGTGGACTACTTTTGGACAGTTTATTTGAATAGTATTAAGTCTTTTGGGAATGGAAATAAGCGTTTTCACTTGAAAATTATTTGAGAGATGATATGTCAGATTTATATCGTGTTTTTAAGGGGTAATTATGTTTAATTTAAAGTCTAATAAGACTTAATTAAATGGAAATTACGCAAATTTGCTATGTTTTCGCTTTTTGGAAGTTTCAGGATGAAATTGAAGAAATGAAGAAATTAGGGACTAAAAGTGCAATTTTTGGGAAATAATTCAACACGGGCATGTTCTTACCTGTGTTGCAGCCCGTGTTGAGCCCATGTTGAAGACACGTGACACGGCGTGTTCCGCCCGTGTTGAAGACAGATTGGGTGTGTCCCACCATCCGATTTTTTCCTGTTTTCAACTCCTTTTTTACTCCTATAAATAGAGGCAACAACCAAGCCTTTGCAATCAACCACCAACCCACCAAAGAGTGCAGAGTGCGAGAGAATTTGAGGGATTTCGAGTCTCTACTTCGATAGATTCTCAAAAATTTCCCTCATAGTTAAATATTTTCTAGTTATTATATTTTTCTTCTTAGCTTAGGGTTGGAGCCTCGACCATAAGGGAGAGCTCTATAGCTTAGTTGAGAGGTGTGATTCTAAAGGATTTCGTGGGCAAGACTAGGAGGAAGGCTAGTAGGGTTCGAGAAGAATCGGAGGTCAAGTCCCGCCGTCGAAGTAGTGACAACCACATTGACAACTTTTCTTTTCCCTCTTCTCAAGTATATTATTTTTCATTCTTTATTTACTCTATCTCTGTCTCATGGGATTCTTTTATTATTAATGATACAATTAGAGCTTTATGCTTTCAACTTAGTTTCTTATTCAATTTATGCCTTGACATATAGGTTTGCTTCTAGTTGAGCATATAATTGGAATAATTAATTAATTGATGGTTTGTTAAGGAGACCCGACCATATGATAATTAATTAATTATTGGATTAGGTGTAATAATTTGCATCGACCATAATGAGGTTAGGCAGCCTAATTGATAACTCGATTTTGTACCATGTTTTTATATATTAATTGTGTTCAATTCGAGTTAATTATGGAGTTAATTGGAATTAATTAAATGGAAATTACGCAAATTTGCTCTGTTTTCAATTTCGGAAGTTTCAGGGACCAAAATTGAAGAAATGAAGAAATCGGGGACTAAATTGCAATTTAAGAGTAAAGCGTGCAACATCGTGCCACATACGCGCAGCACTGTGTCATACAAGTGTCGTGCCACAGCGTCGTGCCTTAGTGCGCAGCACCGTGCCGCAACGCCCGCAACACCGTGCCGCAATGGGCCAGCACCATGCCGCTATGGCCTAGTAAATGTCCCACATTGGAAAATTTCTGTTTTCCAGCCCAACTCACCCCTATAAATAGAGGCATCATGTGCAAGCTTTGACACACCAGAATCACTCGGAACATGAGCATTTCCGAGTTCCTAGCCAATAGGAATTTGGTGATAAGCTCTAGTCGAGATTCAGTTTTCATTATTTTTCTTTCTTCTCGAGTGTAGGGGTTGAACCTCGACCGTAAGGAATATCTCTATAGTTTAGTTGAGAGGAAGTGATCTCTGAAGATCTGCAGAGCGGGATAAGGATCTGGAGCACAAGTCTCGGCGAGGTCTGGAGGATTAAGCCAGTCCGTGGAAGCAGTGAGAGCAACACGGCAACTTTCTCTTTCCTTTTCTTTTCGTTCTTGTATTTCTTTTCCTTTATATGTTATGATTATGTGTCCTAAGATTCTCTTTATTTAGATTGATTGATTAATGATTTATATATTCCCGGGAAGGATATGTTTTAATATACATTATGAATTGCTTATTGTTTTACGCTTTCGATTTGATTCTCGTATTGAGTTTATGCTATGAAACTTAGGTTGATGCATGATACTACAATAGTTAATTAAATTGACGATTTGTTAATGAATCCTGATGTGTTATTTGAGTTATATATAATATTAATATAAATAATCGAATAAATAATACTAAAAATAATAAGAATCTTCAAAATTAAAATAGGTTTGTCACTTAATAAAATAACTCAATTAGGCAGAGCACCTATCGAAATAGTTTAGTAAATAAGGTGATATTCAGATTTTAAATTTATAAAAATTGTTTTTTCCTAAGACTTCTATTAAATTCTAGTGTAGAAAATATAATCAAACTAATTATGAATATGATTTGGAATAAGGATCATTCAACAAGTAAACCAACCAATATCAAGAATGATAAGATTGATTTCTAAATCTAGAAAGCAAATTAAAAGCAAGTAAAGTAAAATCATGGATGAGATAATATTGAATATGTGAAGAACTCACTAAACACATTAGAGAGAGTGGAGGATACACTTCAAAACAAAATCAAGTATCATGATTCAACTATTACAATTTCACCAAATCCGAGTCTAAGGATGAACTTCCTCAAAACGTGTCGTTGAAAGAAACTCATACGTGAAGAACAACTCGAATATATTAGTAAGATCAAATCCCTACTAATCATCCAAGGTCCGGTACATCAATAGGAAGACAATCCAACTAATCTAGCACTAATCGTATATCCAAGGTCCGACTTAACAATTAGTGTTAACCCGAACCACAAAATCGAATTAGAGCTCAACTCAAGATAAACAATCAAATCAAAGCAATAATTGAAATTGCAATTCAAGTTAATGAAATCATAACAATCAACTCACAATAGATCAATCTCATAGTGAAAGTATAACATAAAACTAACCACTTCTACCCTAAAGAAATGTAGGAGAAGAGAGTTCCTATTAGGTTGGTAAACTAGATTACAAGAATTATCAACAAAAATACTTGAAGAAGGTAAGAAAATAATTCCAAAACCAGTTGTCAATTGAATCCGGAAAGATCTCTACACCTCAACTTTCTTCTTGAATCCTCTTCTTGCTCCTTGAACCTTGAATGATTGAAGTAGCTCAAAATCCTCCCGATCAAGTCACAAAACTCTACCTCATAGACCAAGGAGAGATTTCATAACCTAACTAGAAACATTTATTCACTAAAACAATCTAGGGAATTATCTAATCAAAAGTATTCAATCAAAGTAATAGAAAATTCCCCAAATCTTATACCAAAATATATGAAATTCAATATCTAAAACAATGTGAGAAACTAACCAATATAACCACTAAGCTAACCCTAAAACAACCCTCATCCAACCTTATCCAACTTAAAAGCTAACCCTAAAACAACCCTCATCCAACCTCACAATCTAACTCCTAATAATGGTAAAAATCCTATAATTTATAGAAAACCGAAACAGGGGTAAAATTATAATTTTGTACAAAAAATACTGGAAATTTGGCTCAACACGGGCGTGTTGCACCGTGTTGTGCCCGTGTGTGTTGCGCGCGACACGGCTGTCGTGCCCGTGTTTTGACCGTGCTCCCCCCGTGTTAGTGAAACTCGACACGGGCGTGTTGCACCCGTGTTGGAAGCCGTGTTCATGGCCGGAGCCCGTGTTCTGGGCGTGTTCGGCCTCCTTGGCCGGGCGTGTTCTTGGTCCGAGCGCGTGTTGCTGGACTGGATTTGTATTTCTTTCAAGAAATTGCATATTTAGTCCCTAAACTTCGCTCTTTTGATCAATTGACTCCACAAACTTCCCGAAAACAGAAATATCACAATTAAGTGCACAATTAACATATTTATCTCAATTTACTCTAATAATCCTCAACAATTATGCACAAATACCCTTCCAAAACATTACCAAATTTAGCGTTATCAAATCCCGACCGTAGGAGATTTAATGAGTTGCCAGATTAGGACTAATAACTTACAGCGACCGTACCGAGGTTAGGCATCCTAATAATCTTGGGTTTGGAATTAATGCAAATCTTAAGGTTATGTTATTAAATTGACGCCTTAATAACTAATCTAAAGAGGTTTAGGATTACTTACAACGACCAGATTGAGGTAATCATTCTAGACAACCCAGGTATGGTAGTAAGATAATTCGAATTCATAATTGCCTTAGATCCGCTTGCAAGCTACACTTTCGAACATTGTTCACCTTAATTAGTCATACGTACTTTATTAGAGATCTTAGTCAATTATTTTCCATTCTTGTTTTACTTATTCTTTAAACAAACATATCTGAATTAAATGGACACCTAGGACTAATTCTCCGAACCTTAAAGATTGTCATAATTGGTAGAAACTAACCAGCCGTCACCAACGTTCCCGTGGATACGATATTTATAAATTTAAAATCGTGGTACTCCCGTGTTACTATCTCGCATGCGATAGGTACTCTGCCTTAGTTGTGTTTAATTTTGTGACACTGTTTTGTGAGATTATTTGCCTTATTTGATATTCATTTTTACTCACTCAAAACACACACCAGATTTTTGGCGTCGTTGCCGGGGACGCTAAATTCATAATACTTTTGAAATTCCGCGCAAAATTTTAGAAATTTTATGATTTGGTAACGGTAGTATCTATCCTTTATGACTTGATTAGTGGAATTAGACCTCACTTTCCTAAGTATACGGTTTCCTAAATTGTTAATTTTAGAAATTATCTAGAATTAAATAATTAAGGTCATCTAGTTTTAGAAAATTCATTCTAAAACCATGCTAGGAAAAACTCTAGAGATTATCTAGGGTCGTTATAAAAGAAAAAAAAAAAAAAAAAACAAAAAAAAAAAAAAATTTGTTTATAAAAAAAAAAAGTACAAAATTATTTTCGAACTCTTTTTCTTTGCCTTCTTCTTATCCTATTGAAACATTATGCCTAATCTATCTCTGGTATTATCATAAACTAAAATTTTTTGACTTCATCGTGCGAGGATCCACCTGAATTGAAACCGAAATGGCTTGCCATACCACCTTTGATATGGATTCCTAAGATGAAGGTAAGAACTTCCTTGCTTATGATTGCACTCTAAATGAGAAACGAAAGGAAGTTGCAACTGAATGCACTCAAGAGGTACAAAAGAGCTTTTTTTTTATAAAATTGTTGATATTCCGGGTACCAATCCTAGCCTTTACTCTCATACATGTTCTATTGTTTTTCTGGATAACCTGTTCTAGCTATATTATTTTCTTAACATGATAAGAGAGTTTATAGATGATTTCCTATGATTGATATACGTTCATGCATTGTTTGTGAAATATAGAATCTATGTTTTAAAGATGCATAAAAATGACTCATATGCTTAACTGGAAAAGATATTCCTTTTGTGTTCTATAAGGCATTCTTGCATGAATCTTAATAAAGGAATTCTTTCACTACTGCACCCATTATGGCATCTCCCCGATTGAAATTGGCTATATGATATGTGATGTTAGTAATTATGCAATAGGAGTTGTTTGAGGACAAGGATATGCTATGAATTTCCAAATGATATACTATTCTAGATGTTGTATATGCATTTGATATATTTGGCCTTGTCCAACACTATTATGTACATTGAACACCTTGCATTCACTTGTTCAATTATAAAGCATTTTGTGTACATTGGATAGAATCCTAAAATTTGATGAATATGGAAATTAAATGAACTTTAAATGGAAAAATAGGATTTGGCATGATAAACAGTTTAAAGGAATTTCAACTTGAGGATAAAATGTTATTATATTCACATTTGAAAATATTTTCAGGATGTTTTAAAGCTATTGGACAGACTCCTTCATTATCAAACAAGTCTCACCATGGGAGCTTGTGAAGTAATGAACGAGGGTGAAACATCATTCAAAGTGAACAAACATAAGTTGAAGTTTTACAGGGAATTGTTCGAAAACAAAAATGGAACATAAAGTCCTTCCGAGGAGGAAAAACGGTCCATCTTAATGACAGGAAGAAGCGCTTATAGGGAGGCAACCCTATGTTTTTGTTTTCGTTGTTTTGGTTTTGTTTTTCTTGTTCTTGTTTTTCTTTGTTTGTCTTTTTGTTTGTGTTTTTTTTTAAAAGGTGTCTTATGTGGTTTTTGGCGTAATTTATGTCTACTCTGTTTATTTAGAAACCTGGATGCTCCGGAATAGGATTTTCACGTTTATTTAGAGACCGGATGTCTAGTTTAGGACTACTATGCTTACTTGAGTAGATTTTGGAAGTTCCAGACAGGTACAAATGTGCTAAATGATCATGGCATGATAGAAATTGGATGTTCCAACATAGGGATTACACTGTTTAATTAAATAGATGTTGGATGTTCTAGATAAGACATTGTTTTGTCAATTGATGTATTGAGTGGATAATGATTGTTTCAGGTAGAAATTTTACTGCATATAAATTCTTTGGAACACATTAGATTCAAGAATGGTAGAATTCGATTGTGCATGTGCATTGCACGACCGTGTTCATGGGGAACTATGCAAACTTTGCTACTCGTAGCTATTCATTACTTTATCCCCTATTTATCTCTAAATTCACTCAACTCTCTTTTTCTATCTCTCGTATACATATAGTTGCTACCTTGCGGTTATGACATCAAGAGAGTTCATCCTCCACCGATCGCTATCTCGATTTATTCATTTCAAGTAGATCGGAATGTAGCTACCGAATGCTACAACTCATTTCGAGTGGATTAGTACATCATGACAGAAGAATTGATTGGGAGACCCTTACAATTCTTGAGTTAGATACACAGATGCATACTCTATTTTAATGCGGAAGAGCTACTTACGAGGTACTAGTATGTAAATCTTCTATACTTTTTGAGCATCATAAAATGTCTATTTCTTTTAGACTTGGTGGATATGATCATGATTTAAGTATGAAGAGAGTAGAATTGTCCTTAAAATCTATTTTGGGACAATATCACTGTGCATCATTCTGTTTATCTTAGAAGGTCAAAAGCTTCGATTATTCATTCAGTGCTTCATTGTTTGCATATTATGCATGTTATTAATAGAAAGGATAATATTGAAGTGATTCATGCCATAGACAAAAATGAGTTATCACATGTTTTTAGACGTATTCCCGTGAACATAATTAGAATATTTGCTTTGAACTGCTAAGGAATATGCTACTAACACTTGTGAACGTGTTTTGAGACATAACTTCACTAGAGTTGCGAGATTTCTTGGTATAGATATTGCAACCGCAACTCTTAGTATGGAAAGCACATCTACTACACCTGTGACCATCACTACCCTCTGGAACTTATGGACAGACATACAAGTTGAGGGTATATGAATATCTGCCGAGGATGAGGTTCCACCATACGAACCACCACAACGCCACATCATTTTGATTCCAGCAGCCGTTGCACCCATCGGATACCTAGGTTTTCTTCTCCCCCTCCTTTTTCTTTTTTCTTTTTTTTTTTTTTTTTTTTTTTGCTTTGTTTTCTTGTTGGTGTTTTCTATTTTAGGATATTACTTAGTCTTGGGCATCTATCGTATCTCCTTTGTTTTATTGTGTTAATAGATGTTTCAGATTAAGTGTGGGGTATTCGTTTTTCACCTACCTTCCACACCTGAGGACATTGTTCATTTTAAGTGTGGGGTAGGGTGAGCTTTTCTGGGCTAAATTTTTCAAATTTTTCTCGAATTTTATGGCAATTTTAAACTTTTTGGGATATCCGATAAACTCTTGAAGTATGATTTACTCTGCCTATGATAAAAACTATTTGTTTGATTGTAAGAATCTTGAGGATTGAGTTTGATTTATTCGTCTAGTTGTAGGAAATCCCTCTTATCTTGAGCACATCTATTTTGGCGAAATTGTTTGATTGATGCATCACTTTTGGACTTTTAGATAAATAGTGTTAGACCATCTGGATGTTGTGATAGCGTTATGGTAATTTGATAGGGGTTTGAGAAGCATGCCACTATTTATTTTTCTATTATTTATTTTAATAAGGGTAGTTTGCAAGTGTTCTTTGCTACTTAGGAATCACTCCTGAAGGGAATTGAATGCCTGGTGCCCTAAGGTCTTTGAGGTCCGGGAGCCACCGGAGTGAGACCTGCTACAAGGGTAGTTAAAGTTAACATGGTTAAGTAAACGCTTATACCCACTGCATTAAAAAAAAAAGAAAAGAAAATATATATGTTTGAAAAAAAAGTATATATATAAAAAAAAAAAAAAGAGAAAGTAATAAGTGTGGCATTGTGACTTGATCCCTAAATGGTTAATTGCAATTAGTTGTTGTGACGTCTAAGTGATCAACATACTATCTTTCTACTAGTTTGAAGGGAAGTCTATTGTTTGGATGATGAGTCAGATTAGAACACACACTACACCTAGGGAGATTCTATGATTAGATGTGTGTTGATTTAATATGGATATTTTGAATTATTTCTTCTTGATTTCCACATGATACATTTGATGAGGCATTAGGATTAGGATTTTCTGAACAAGTTTGAATTGTTGAACACCTCCTATGCTTAATTGATGAACATGGTTAGTTGAGTTATATGTGTTTTCTTGGACTATATTTAGTAGTTTGCTTGAGGACAAGCAAAAGACTAAGTGTGGGGTATTTGATAACTCGATTTTGTATCGTGTTTTTATATATTAATTGTGTTCAATTCAAGTTAATTGTGGAGTTAATTAGAATTAATTAAATGGAAATTACACAAATTTGCTCTGTTTTAAATTTCGAAGTTTCAGGGACCAAAATTGAAGAAATGAAGAAATCGGGGACTAAATTGCAATTTAAGAGTAACGCGTGCAACATCGTGCCACATACGCGCAACACCGTGTCATACAAGTGTCGTGCCACAGCGTCGTGCCACAATGCGCAGCGCCGTACCGCAACGCCCGCAACACCGTGCCGCAATGGGCCGGTGTAAGACCCTTCGTCCCTGGGCGTGGGACAGGCCCGGCGGGTGCGGGACAGTGGCGGCGCAGATGTGTGCCTAGGGTTCCAGTTGGATGCTGGACTTATATAGGAAGGACCGTGATATGCGGAGCGGGCCGATTGATGCGTTGCGGGCTTGGTGGGCCGAGCAAGGTGGCACGGGCGGTGGCACGAGTTAGTGTCCTTGTGGGATTAGAAGTCTTAGTTTGAGTAGGACTCCTATTATGTAGGGAAAGACCGATGATGGGCTTGGCCCATGTGTTCTCTGCCAACCCTAGTTATGTTTATAAATAGGGGCAGCATGTGTGGAGCATTGGCCGAGAGTAGACACGAGAGGCAAGCAGTACACACGAGAGGCAAGAGAGTGGCCGAGTTGTGTGCGTGCAATGCGCATGGGTTGTGCATTGTGAGTCAACAGTGTGTCGTGTTGACATACGATTGTGCTATAGATAGGCAGTCGTGAGTGATAGAATAGTCGAGTGGATTGTATTCTATCATTGGCCTTGTGTTGGCCGAGCAGTCCTTGTGCATGGGCTGGCTCTTTATGGGTATTCCTTTTATTTGTTAATATAAAGGTTGAGATTGATTCTCGTAAGTGTTGGTGTGTTTATTATCTTTGATAATAACTTGTTTCCGCATAAGGGTCAAGGCAGTACGCTTGACCCATTGAGTGTGTTGTCAAGGTGTTGGATTCTGGTGGCCGTGCTGGGAGAGACACCTCGTGACAAATTTGGTATCGAGCGCCAAGTTCGAGCCTTTGGGAGATGTCGTCGTCGTCTAGTAACCAGGAGGCAAGGAGTGCGCCTCGACTCGCTCTCCGACACCTCATGCAACAACCGCGGATCGAGTTCACACGGTTGGAAAACCCCTTCTTTTGCACTTCGTCCAAGCCGCGGTGTGACAGCGCATGATGAGAATGCTCGGACATTGGTGGGAGCAGATCCAAGGACCACCCAGATGTCGTCTTGGAGGTGCATCAACTCCGGGAGATGATGGACGGTGTCAAGAACGACATTGCTTATTTGAAGCAGTGCGATGGAAGTTCCGTAAGCACCGCTGGAGCCAGTGTAAGTAAGGCAAGGGTAAAGGTACCCGAGCCAATGGCGTATTCGGGAGTTTGTGACGCCAAGGTGTTCAAAAACTTCTTGTGGGATCTTGAACACTACTTTGAGACGGCCAAAGTCCCCGAGGATGAGCAAGTTGCGATTGCAACATTGTATCTTACCGACAATGCCAAGCTGTGGTGGCGTACAAGGGAGATGGACCCTAAGAAGGAAAAGGTACAATCTTTTAGGGCATTGAAGGCGGAATTGATGGATCGGTTCTTGCCCAAGAATGCCGAGTGGCAAGCTCATGAAAGCTTGAAGAAGCTGGAACAGACGGGAACTGTTCGAGAGTATGTCACCGATTTCTCTTCTATTCTTCTTAATATTTCGACATGTCCGAGGAGGACAAATTATTCAATTTTTTGTCGGGTTCGAAAAAGTGGGCAAGGAACGAGCTCATGAGACAGACCCAAAGGATGTGGTCGAAGCCTTTGGGATGGCAGATCGATTGACGGATTCGGTTCTCGCTGCCCCCCTGTGCGGAAAAGAAGAATGCCTTGTCGAAGATAAAGGGGAAGTCTTCGGGTGACAAGTCAAAGAGAAAGAATGATGTTGCTTTGTGAAATAGAAAGAAGTTGGTGTCAAGTGCTACAATTGTCGGGAAATTGGGCATATGTCGTACCAATGCCCAAAGCCAAAGCGCAATCGGAATCTGGCTGTCGTTCAAATCGGAGAAGGCAGGGAGAATAAGGGGGAGCCTTATGCTCGTGTGAAACCTATTCAGTTGTGCAATGCCATTCAGGTGGCCGATCGACCAGAGATAGTACGTAGGCTATTGTATGTGAAGGTGGTCGTGAACGGCGTGGATATGTGGGCAATGATCGATTCTGGTGCAACCAATAGCTTTGTGGCTGACCGAGAAGCCACACGCTTGCAGTTGGCACCGCAAGAGAGTACCCACACCATTAAGACTATCAATGCCGCGCAGCAACGGGTGAGGGGTAGTGCAATGGTGAGTCTAAAAGTGGAAAGTTGGGAAGGATAGTATCGTTTGACGGTTGTCCCACTTGATGATTTTGATTTGATCTTAGGAATTGAGTTCCTTGTGATGGCGAAAGTGGCACCGATGCCACACCTGCGTGGAATGATGATCATGGATGATATGACCCCGACATTTGTACCGTGCAAGTACAAAGATTTGGATCAAAAAAGTGGCATAGGGGTGTTGTCGGCGATGCGGTTGAAGGATAGGTTAAGGCGTGGTGAGCCAACATTTGTGGCCGTTTTGTTGGAAGAAACGGACGTTGTTCACTCAACACTGCCCGTGTCCGTGTCCAAGGTGTTGGACGAGTTTGCTGATTTGATGCCCGAGGAGTTGCCTAAGATGTTACCACCGAGGCGTGCAATTGATCATCAGATTGAGTTGGTACCTAGAGACAGTCCACCCGCCGCAAGCACCGTCAGAATACGGGACCAATGGAGTTGTTGGAATTGAGGAAGCAATTGGGTGAGTTCTTGGATACCTGAGTTCATCGAGACCCTCAAATGCCCCGTATGGTGCGCCCGCCTTGTTCCGAGAAGAAGCGCGACGACTCGTTGCGATTCCGTGTGGACTACCGAGCCTTGAATAAGTTGACGGTGAAGAACAAGTATCCTATCCCGAATCAGGATTGGATTTTGTTCGATTGGCAAAAGGGAAGTATTTCACCAAGATTGACTTGCGGTCCTGGATTTTGGCAAGCGCAGATTGCCAATGGTGATGAACCTAAGACCACGGTGGTGACAAGGTATAGTTCATTTGAATTTTTAGTTATGCCTTTTGGTTTGACTAATGCCCCAACAACTTTCTGTAAGTTGATGAATGATGTCTTGTACGAATATTTGGATAAATTCGTAGTGGTATACTTAGATGACATAGTAATTTACAGTGAGTCTTTAGAAGATCATGTAAAACATCTAAGGTTAGTATTTGCAAAATTGAGGGAATATGTGCTCTATGTAAAGAGGGAAAAATGTGAGTTTTGTAAAAAGGAAATCAAGTTCCTTGGGCATATTATTAGCCATGGGTCGGTGAATATGGTTCCTCGAAAGGTGGAGGCAATCGAAAGCTGGTCCGCCCTGCCAACAGTGGCGGAGTTGAGATCGTTTTTGGGATTGGCGCCAACTACTATCGATGATTCATTAGCGGGTATGCAAGTGTGGCAAGTCCCCTGACCGACCTATTGAAAAAGGGTGTGAATTAGCTATGGAGCAAGGAATGTGTGGAGGCATTCCCGAAACTCAAAGATGCGGTAATGACAGCTCTGTTCTCGATTCTTCGGATTTTGAGTTGGCCCTTTGAAGTACACACGGATGCCTCGGGATCGTGCAGTGGTGGCGTGTTAATGCAAGGGAATCATCCTTTGGCATTTGAGAGTCGCAAGTTAAAGGAATGTGAGCGCGCGTTATTCTGTCCATGAGAAGGAGATGACGGGCGTGATTCATTGCCTGACGATTTGGAGACACTACCTCTTGGGTTCGTCCTTCACAGTGGTGACGGACAATGTGGCAAATACTTACTTCAAGACACGAAGAAGTTGTCCATGAAGCAAGCTCGATGGCAAGAGTTCTTGGCGGAATATGATTTCGAGTGGGTGCATAGGCCGGGGAAGAACAACCCGGTGGTTGATGCATTGAGCAGGAGGGCCTTGTACATGACCCTCGCTACGATTTCGATGGTGGAATCCGATTTCGTGGCAAAAATATGTGAGTATGCTCCTAATGACCCTATTTATCAAAAACTAATGTCTTTGGTGCAGGATGGCACTGAGAGAAGATATTGGCTCGATGATGGCATGTTGTATGCCAAGGATGGACGAGTGTATGTTCCTAGCGGAGAATTGAGACGGATGTTGCTTAAGGAAGCACATGACTCAATATGGGCTGGTCATCCCGGCATAGAAAGGACTAGATCGTTGTGGGCTAGACGATTCTATTGGCCACGCAAGGAGGATGACATAGAGGCCAATGTCCGGACGTGTCCAGTGTGTCAACCAGACTTGATGTTGGTTGTGCCCGGTATTGGAACGTGTCCGGCGGCACAAAGGTTTACTAAGGCAAAGCATGAACCGATTGCCGAGGCAATGGATAGTTTGGAATTGGCTCGGAAAAGGATGAAGAAGTATGTTGATCGACATAGGCGGGATGTGCGATTTGAAGTAGGTGTCACGGGTGTTGCTGAAATTGACACCGCAGATCCGGAAGAAGATCGGTCGGAAGGTTGTTCATCGTGGGTTGATACCGTAATATGATAGACCCTTCGAAGTGTTGAAGAAAGTTGGTCGTAGCTAACTAGGACTTAGGCTACCCCCAGGTTGAAAATTCATCCCACTTTCCATGTTAGCTATTTGAAAAAGTTTAACAAGGATGAATTTGAAAGTGAAAGGAAGAAATCACAGAGAGCACCACCGTGATGATCCGCAAGTTTGATAAACTCGTGGAGAAAATTCTGGACCATAGGACAATGGGGCAGAGTAAGAAAAATCGGAGAACAGACTTCCTTGTGCATTGGAAGGGTGAAGCCGAGATTGATGCTACGTGGGAAAGAGACGTTACTTTGTGGCAGTTTGAGAATCACAATGCTGACTATTGGAGGCGGCAGAGATCGACGAGGACGTCGATGCCTCTAAGTGGCGGAGGTATGTAAGACCCCCTTCGTCCCGGCGTGGGACAGCCCCGGTGGGGTGCGGGACAGTGGCGCGGCGCAGATGTGTGCCTAGGGTTCCAGTTGGATGCTTGGACTTATATAGGAAGGACCGAGATATGCAGAGTGGGCTGAATGAGCGTCGGGCTTGGTGGGCCGAGCAGTGTGGCACAGGCGGTAGCACGAGTTAGTGTCCTTGTGGGATTAGAAGTCCTAGTTTGAGTAGGACTCCTATTATGTCGGGAAAGACCGAAGATGGGATTGGCCCATGTGTTCTCTGCCAACCCTAGTTATGTTTATAAATAGGGGCGGCATGTGTGGAGCATTGCGAGAGTAGACACGAGAGGCAAGCAGGTACACACGAGAGGTAAGAGAGTGGCCAGAGTTGTGTGCGTGACAGTGCGCATGGGTTGTGCATTGTGAGTCAACAGTGTGTCTTGTTGACATACGATTGTGCTATAGATAGGCAGTCGTCGAGTGGATTGTATTCTATCATTGGCCTTGTGTTGGCCGAGCAGTCCTTGTGCATAGGTTGGCTCTTTATGTGTATTCCTTTTATTTGTTAATATAAAGGTTGAGATTGATTCTCGTAAGTGTTGGTGTGTTTATTATCTTTGATAATAACTTGTTTCCGCAGAAGGTTCAAGGCAGTACGCTTGACCCATTGAGTGTGTTGTCAAGGTGTTGGATTCCGGTGGCCGTGCTGGGAGAGACACCTCGTGACAGCCAGCACCGTGCCGTTATGGCCTAGTAAATGTCCCACATTGGAAAATTTCTGTTTTCCAGCCCAACTCACCCCTATAAATAGAGGCATCATGTGCAAGCTTTGACACACCAAAATCACTCGAACAGGAGCATTTCCGAGTTCCTAGCCAATAGGAATTTCGTGATAAGCTCTAGTCGAGATTCGGTTTTCATTATTTTTCTTTCTTCTCGAGTGTAGGGGTTGAACCTCGACCGTAAGGAATATCTCTATAGTTTCGTTGAGAGGAAGTGATCTCTGAAGATCTGCAGAGCGGGATAAGGATCCGGAGCACAAGTCTCGGCGAGGTCTGGAGGATTAAGCCGGTCTGTGGAAGCAGTGAGAGCAACACGACAACTTTCTCTTTCCTTTTCTTTTCGTTCTTGTATTTCTTTTCCTTTATATGTTATGATTCTGTGTCCTAAAATTCTCTTTATTTAGATTGATTGATTAATGATTTATATATTCTCGGGAAGGATATGTTTTAATATACATTATGAATTGCTTATTGTTTTACACTTTCGATTTGATTCTTGTATTGAGTTTATGCTATGAAACTTAGGTTGATGCATGATACTACAATAGTTAATTAAATTGACGATTTGTTAATGAATCTCGACCTTAGGAGATTTAATGAGTTCTAGATTAGGACTAATAACTTACAGCGACAGTACTGAGGTTAGGCATCCTAATAATCTTGGGTTTGGAATTAATGCAAATCTTAAGGTTATGTTATTAAATTGACGCCTTAATAACTAATCTAAAGAGGTTTAGGATTACTTACAACGACCAGTATTGAGGTAATCATTCTAGACAACTCAGTATGGTAGTAAGATAATTCGAATTCATAATTGCCTTAGATCTGCTTGCAAGCTACACTTTCAAACATTGTTCACATTAATTAATCATACGTACTTTATTAGAGATCTTAGTCAATTATTTTCCATTCTTGTTTTACTTATTCTTTAAACAAACATATCCGAATTGAATGGACACCTAGGACTAATTCTCCGAACCTTAAAGATTTTCATAATTGGTAGAAACTAACCGGTCGTCACCAACGTTCCCGTGGATACGATATTTATAAATTTAAAATCGTGGTACTCCCGTGTTACTATCCGCATGCGATAGGTACTCTCGCCTTAGTTGTGTTTGATTTTTCGACCTTTCTTTTGTGAGATTATTTGCCTTATTTGATATTAATTTTTACTCACTCAAAACACACACCACTAAGAATCTCGAGTTAGTAATCAATGCAAATCTTAAGATTAACTTATTGAATTCACGACTTAATAATTAATCTACAAAGGTTTAGGATTATTTTGCAACGCCGTATTGAGGTAATCACAATTGCCTTAGATCCGCTTAAACCTACATCTTCAAATATGGTCATTCTAATTGAATCATTGAACTGAATAAGAATCCTAAACCATATCTGTTTCAATTATATTTATGTTCTAGCAACAATCTCATGAATTTATTAACTTTTGTTAATAAATTCTTGTCATATTTAATAATTGTTTATAGCTGTAGCGTCTTTTGTGTCTATACGATATTATAAATGTAAAATCGTTGATGCTTCCATTTTACTATTTGCATAGGATAGGTACTCTGTCTTAGATTTTGGTTATTTAAGTGACAACCTAATTGTTTTGCTTGAATTAATCTCAATCATAATCTATGCTAAAAATATAGTAACCAAAATTCACATCAAGAGACTTTCCACACTTTTATTAATTTTCGTTGAATAAATTGTTGAATAAAAGGTTGTTTTGCATGTATCATTTGCTACTTGAACACCACTCCTTATGGGAATTGAATGCCTGGTGCCCTAAGGTCCTCGGGATCCGGGAGTCATCGGAGTAGGAACTCGTTACAAGGGTAAAGTTGATATTGTTAAGCAAACAATAAAAACCTTGAATAAAAGAGAATAAATTGAATAAAAATTTACTTTTGAATAAGTGGCTTGTTTCTTGAGATTTGATTGTGATTATGTCTCGTTGTTGAAGTTTTCGATCGATTGAACCACTATTTGAGTAATTTGCTTCGGGAAGAAATTTGCTATTTGGATCACTAATTGAGATAGAGCACACACTTCACTCGGGATGCTTTTATGATCATTTTTCATTAAGTTGAAAATAACTTGTTCAAATTGATTTTTCTTGACTTAGACATGAAGCACTTGATGAGGAAAAATAAGTGAATCATTCCTTAGACATTTTGTTTATGATATCTTTGAAGGGTAAACTAGTTAATTTGAATTCTTCGAGAAACATTTATGCACTTTCTTTTAAATGGATTGTTTGATTGATTTTTCTTTGAAATTCCTTCTTTGATTTGCTTGAGGACAAACATATGTTAAGTTGTGGGGTATTGTGATAACAATAAATTTGATAATATTTTGGAAGGATAATTGTGCATAATTGTTGAGGTTTGATGTGTGAGTTATATATATAAAAATAATATAAATAATTGAATAAATAATACTAAAAATAATAGGAATTCTCAAGATTAAAATATGATTGTCACTAATAAATTAAACTCAACTAGGCGAGCACCTATCAAAATAGTTTAGTAAATAAAGGTAGTATTCAGATTTTAATCTTTATAAAATCATTTTCCCCAAGACGTCTATTAAATTCTAGTGTGGAAAATATAATTAAATCAATTATGAATATGATTTGGAAGTATGAATCAATCATCAAGTATTCCAAACTTTATCAAGAATGATAAGATTGAATTCTAATTCCTAGAAAGCAAGGTAAATGAACAATGTAAAGTAGATGGAAAGCAAGTAATATGGATGGTAGAAACTCAAGGGAAAATCATAGGTGAAATGAAGGATACAAACTACTAGGGGCAAGATTAATCATGAATTAACTATCATAATCTCACCAAATTCAAGTCTAAAGTAGAATTTCTTCCATACGGATCTTGGCAAGAAATTCCTAGATTAAGAACACTTGAATGTTGACAAGATCAAATCTCATATCAATCATCCGGTTTCCGGTCCATCAATAGGAAATCTAATCGAATCAACTTGGCACTAATTGTTGTCCTAGTTCTGGCCTAACAATTAGTGTTAATCCAGAACTACAACCTCAAATCAAAGCTCAATACTCAAGATAAAATTCAGATCCAAAGCTATGAATGAAATTGCAATTCAAATTAATAACACTACAACAATCATCCATGAAAACCATAATTTGCCCAAAGTAATTGTAGAATAATACCAACCATTTCTACCCTAAAGAAATGTAGAGAGAAGAGTTCCTAAGGTTGGTAGCTAGATACAAGATAGAAATTACAAAAAGTAATAGAAGTAGAGAAACCTCTTCAACTCCCTCCTTGTAAATCTTCATGTTCTTCTTCAAATCTTCAAGTTGAGATAGTTGAATCCTCTCTTGCAAAACTTCAAGGAAATTCCTTACGATTCGAGGCAACTTCACACAAAGACTCACAAGAGACTCTTACAACTACAACAATGTAGAGAAAGATCTCAAGAAAAAGAAAATTACAAATTATAGATCTAATCTCAAAGCCTAACCAACAATGCTCTAAATGATAATCTAAGTATAAACAAAGCAACCATCCATTCTACAAGCTAACCCCAAAATAATGGTAAAAATCCTATAATTTATAGATAAATGAGAGCTTTTACTCGAATTACGAGCTTTGGGAGAAAAGTGGTATCGAGCTTTATTCCGCTCTGAATGAATATTAAAATCATCATGATTCTCTTTCCCATATTTATTTGAAAATCAACCGTTTAATAACTATGAATAATAATCATCATATTGTAATAAGAATTACTTTTTAGATAATAAGAATCTAGATGTCATGGTAGATCTTAAGCATAAATTAGGTATTGAATTACATAGATGTAAAAGTGATAAAGTCATGGCTATAAGACATAATCCGACATTTATTAGAAATACTTTTTAATTGGTGAGATACAAAATTTCTAATTTAATTAAAGAATTAAATATACCTGAATTCAAAATAAATAGTCCTAAAAGAAAAAAAGAATCCTTTAATAATGAATAGTAACAAAATTGATTATTTAGACTTAGAAATAGGAACAAATAATAGGTATGTCAGTAATTTAAATGTGACCAACCCGTTTTAAATACTTTAGTAGATTTATTAATTAGTCTAGGAAGTAAATTAGAGAGGTTAATATGGATAATGATAAAATAATTTCTAATCTTAAGGACAGATTAATTAGAATAGAAAAACAAATAGTAGAAAAATTGGGAAATATAGAATATGTTCGGTCCCAAAATAATGATATATATGCAAGAGTAAAAAGAATTTATGTCCTAGAAAGTTCGAAACATAACATAAAGGTAACACAACAAAAATTCTAGAACCAATAGCAATCAGAATAGATTCCCTCCATAAATATTTAGAAGAAATAAAACAAATAATACTAGCATGAATACAGTGAAGATTATCAACAAGCTTTAGATACTGTTTACCACATTATCAAAGTGAACCTATAGGATATTCTACTCATATACTTGCTAATATTACGGATAAACAATTTGTTAGGCAACACAATACCTTGATATGTCTTGTAGAAATAGCAATTACCAAACTAGATTATATAATAGGTAAGATAGATAAAAAAGATAAAACTTCTTTAACTCCAGTGAAGTTCCTCTCCAAACTACGAACTTAGTAATATTATTGATAAATTATCAAAACTAGAAATAAATGGTAAACCATTAAAAAAGGATAGACACTTTAAAAATAAAAATCATGCTTTTGGAATTACGGGGCATAGAAGAGGCATAAGAGAACTTGCGGTAAGTATAAAGTTGTAAGAAAGTGTGAGTGTGCTGCATTTCAACTTTCAAAGTTTGTTGTATAATATCAAAGCCATCAATAAAATCGTAAGTTTGTATTACTTGTTTTAAGATGTTAGCTTAAAACCCCTCTGAAAGAAGGAATGATAATTAGGTACTCGTCCAGGACATCATATTAAAATCATATATTTGCTCTTCTGTGTTAACATGTTTTCTCATCAGTTTACACACACTACATCCCCTGCATGTTATACCTGTTCCCCAGATCAACATAGTATACTTTAGAAGTCACGTGGTTTTGGCGAGAGAATTCGAGGTTGAAACAATCGAATTTCATTAGTCAGAGAGATTTAGGGGAATAAATCTCCCTATTCTTTTAAGTCCAATATACGTTATCTTTTTTTTTTTTTTAAATCTTATGATCTCACCTTAACCTTTGCTAATAGGCATCGAGAATAACCAAAGGCCAAACACGGGTTCCTTCCCTTATAGGCCACACATAATTCCTTAACGTAGTCCAAGTCACAATCATAGAGAAAAGGAAAAACCAAACTCACAAACACAAATCTTCTGACCTCACCTTAACCTTTCGGCTAATAGGCATCCAAGATATTCAAAGATATCCCTTAAGCCTAACCAGAGTCTTTTGATCAAGAAGATAACACATAAAGGAAGAGAACAATAGAAAACAGATGAAAACATGTTAACACAGGAGGCAGAAATATATGATTTTAATATGATGTCCTAAATGAATACCTAATTATCATTCCCCTCTTTCCCAGAGGGGTTTTAAGCTAACATCTTAAAACAAGTAATACAAACTTACGATTTTATTGATGGCTTTGATATTATACAACAAGATTTGAAGATTGAAATGCAGCACACTCACACTTTCTTAAAAATTCTTATACTTATTGAAGTTCTCCTATGCCTCTATTGTTGTTACAAGAGAAGCCATATTTATAGGCACAACAAGGAAAGCAAAACAAATAATACAACAATATCAACAGGAAAAGCTGTCAAAGGAGTAGAGCCGCCATTTACTGTTGGAACAGTAAATCCGCCATATTATTGAACTTAGTGGATGAACAGAGAAGCCGCCATTCACTGTTTAAATAGTGAAGCCGCCGGGTTACATCATGGAATAATGCATAGCACTCGGATTTCCATCATGTTTTCATTTTCAACATGGCGCGTCAAAATTGTCCAAGCCTGGTCCTGCAGTAACAAATCCAAGTGGTGTCTCCGTAGCATGTGTGTCTAAATAATCTCCAAAAGCAGTAAAGCTGGTGCTGACTCGTGGATTGAATGTGGAACATTGGGACACGTCCTCGGTGATATGATTCAGGAATGGAATATCAAAAGTTCTCCTATGCAGATAAGGGATTGCCAAAGATTTTTATATTCGCCTGTCTTCGTGAGTAATTGATAATCATACCTGGGAACATGCATGATCAATGGCCGCAGATGCTTGAAGATATACTCTTTGCAGTAATATTGTTCTTCCACGTCTCCTTTTGAAGGGAGACAGAAAAAGTCTAAAAGCCTTTGCCTTGGTAACTTATAGTCATGAGTTGTGATTAACACGGTATGTCTGGCAGCATCTGGTAATGTCGGTGATTGAGGGACTGTTTCAAACTCAAGATTAATATATCCATTTCGGATAAAATCAGTCTTGAATATTTGCTGAAGTATGTAGGCAAGTCTCCAAGAAACCGGTTCAATGTAGTCCATCACTTGCCTTGGATTTGTAACAGACACCCTTTTAATCATCCCTGTTGTGAATAAATTCTTGAAAGATAAAATGTTATCCACATCTTAACATGTTTTTAGGTCTATGGATGCTTGAACAAAATGGAACCCTTTATCACATTTGCAATATTGTTGGGGATGTTTGTCTTCTTTAAAGGCTAACACACATAATGAAAGTCCTTTGTAAGGGACTTCTTTTGTTTCTGCCATAGCCCTTAAGGATTCTTGGGTTGCCAATAGATGTTGCTTGGTGTCTTTTAAGACAACCTTTTGAATCTGTTCTTTGACTTCGTCAAGTTTTTGTGGGAAAACTTCCAAATATTCTTGCTTGTTATTCAATTCTTTTTCCCATTCTTTCTTTAAAAGGTCAAGTTCTGCTGCTTTTTCAGCCGATTGTTTCAAGTTTCGTTTCAAGCTCAGAGATGCGTTTGGTTTTGTTCCGTTTTCTATTAATGAAGTCTTTCTTTTTCACGCCAAACCGGTTCAGTAGATACAGTAAGACTAATAGAGGATTGATGGAAACTGGTAATTTGATTATTTAAATTAGCCAAGTGACCAACTAAAGCATGGATGATTGGGAGATACTAGGTTGTTTTTTAGGCGGTGAAAAGATTATCAACCAAGCATTGTTGTTCGGGGAGAATTGGAAATTGTGATCGGAAAGCTTGTTTTGGAGCAAAGGTTTTGAAGCAATAAGGACCAAAAGTATATTGACTAGGGATTTGTCCTGCCATCCGCAATATTAGGACAAAAATTAAGCAGAGTGTATGATAATAATTCTAAGCTATGTATCTATAATACCTATTCCCAAATGTCTCAGGGCTCCGGTAATAAAACGGTACCGGATTTAGAGTGAATCTTAAACCATATCTTGGGAGATCTAATTTTAACATACTAAAACATTATTTCACAATTACTAACTTGATATTACCAACTATGGACTCCAATAATAAAGCGGTATCCATAACTGACTTTGAATCTTTGTTTTAACCCCGGTATTTATAACTATGGTGGTGCCCAAGTATTTCTGCTGTTCAAAAAGAAGAAATCTTGACAATTTATCGCTAAATAATTTTCAGCTCCTTTAATATGCTCAAATTTTATTCTATAATTAGAATTAATAATACTATCTTTAAAAGCAAGCCAACTACGTTGACTAATCCTTTTGCTATTTTATTTTCAAAAAATTTAACAATAGCTTCACAATATGTTCTAACTAAGATTTCATGTTTATTAAGCAAGAATAATCTAAAACTATCAAGAACATATTTTACTGCTAGTATTTCTTGATCTATACTACTAAGATGCTTTTCTTTGTATTGGCCACTAGAATATCTACAAAGTTATTCACTACTTTTTGAACTATATTTGTTAGGTTTTCTTTTAAGTATACCACCCCACCCTTGTTCACAACCATCTGTTTCAACTATCATATAATCATTATCTAAAGGTAATTTAAGATCTGGTAATGTTTTTACAGTCCTTTTAATTTGATCTATTTGTTTTTGATCTTCTATATTAAATTGTTTCATTCCAGTAATTCCTATTTTACCATATAAAGGACCTACCATTTTTCCTAAGTTATGTATAATAGGTCTAGCATAATTTTCTAGTCCTAAGAATGCTTGTAATTTCTTAATTGTTTTAATAGGAGGAAAATCTAAAACTTTCTTTGCTATATGAGGTTGTAATTTTATCTTTCCATTTCCTAATTCTATTCCTAAAAATTCAATATTGGTTTTAAAAAACTGTGCTTTCTTACTACTAATTACTATAACATTTTTATCAAATTCAAATAGAACTTTTTTAAGATGTTCAACATGATCTATTTAAAACTAAAATATCATCAATATAAACAGCTACAAAATTTCTATATTTACCAAAAAATATCATCCATTTTTCGCTGAAAAATACTTGGTGCATTTTTTAATCCAAATGGCATAACTAACCATTGAAATGTCCTAAAGGACATGTAAAAGTTGTCCATTCTATACTATCAGGATGCATTTTTATTTGCCAAAATCCAGATTTGCAATCAAATTTACTAAATATAAAATTATGTTGTATTCTATTTATTAATTCAATTTTATCAGGAATATCATATGCATCATCTATAGTATTATCGTTTAATCTTCTATAATCTATAACCATTCTACTCTTACCTCTAACTATTTCGCTATGTTTATTATCAATAAAAGCGGGGATCTATGAGGACTAATACTTCTACGAATTACTTGTAATTTTTTGCAAATCTCCTATATGCTTTTCAAATTCTTTGAGGTTTTCATTTGTTGCTTCTATTTTCTTAGAAACTATCCTAAAATGTGGATCTTTTAATTCTAAATTACAATAAAGAGAGTTTCGTGTCCAATGACTTTGGGGATTTTCTCCAAATATATTATCTTTCTCCAATCTACTTATAATATTATCTATTTCATAATATCCTGTATTAATAAAATTATAAAGACATGAATAATTTAAGATTGGGGATATAGTGCGAGATTTAAGTTCTATATTATCATCAAAGTTATCCTCTATTTTACATTATCCTATGTCTTTACAATGACATTCTTCTTCTTTCTCTTTGATATGATATGTTGTCATTTCATTAGTATAAGGAATTGGTGGTATATCTAAAAAACTAAGGCTATTCTTATTTAAAATAATGCCATTATAATGTTCTAGAATCAAAGTTAATCCTATGATAAATTTTATTTGACTAAGGGAGAAATCTCTAAGACAAATTCTAGCTGGATTAGCAGAGGGATTTGTATATCCATTTTGAGTATAGTATGCTATCTTATATTTACTTAATTGTTTATTATACCTAAAAAGTTTGTCATCCATTTGTTCAACATAAAATTGTTTATCTACTGGAATAGGATTATGATATTTTAATGGAATAAGTTTACTATCTAATACTGTATTAGTACTTCCAGAGTCTAAAAGTCCTACAACTTCTAAATTCCAATTATCTATGTAAATTTTACATTTTAGTTTAACAGAATGTATAGAGGATCGTTTAGTTGATATATAATTAGTTTCTATGTTTGTTTTAATAGGTGGTACTATTTCTAAATATTCTAAAGAAGATTTATTTTTCCTAAATTTTCTTTATATTATAGTAGCTGCTAAATTATATTTAATTAGATCTAATTTTATTCTCTTCTCGACTAAATAAGCATTTTCATAATCTTCTATAAATAAATATTGTTCTAAATGTTCTCCTAAAATATCTAAGCTATCCATTTTTTTTTATTTTGTATTCAATAATTAAAATTTTTTCTTGTAAATCATGAAGTAGATTTTCTAAATGCAAAATCCTAAGTTCTAATGTCTGATGTTTTTGGGTGTTGTTTATAGATTGTTTTAGAATTGGTTGTATCTGAATTCCTAATCCTTTAAGGCAAAAGACACAAGCTTCTTTATGGCATAAATTACACTGATATCTAAGATGCAATACAAGATATTTAAAACAATATAAGCAAGGTTTGTCATCACTTCCTCTATCACCTATCCAATTATGAGAACAATTCATTGACATTATTACTTATCTTCGGGTAAATTAATGAAATCTTCTATCCATTGGTCTATTTCTATTTGGAAAGGTTTTACTTCTTTTTGGGAAGTACTGGTTTCTGGTATATCTACTATTGGGGAAGAAATTTGTTGTTCATAAGAAGAGTATGTTTTTACATATTCTGGAGTGGATACTAAATTATCTATATTATCAGGCGAAGCTATTAAATCATTTATCCAAGAATCTTCTATTTTACTATCATTTTGTGGGTCCAAAGTAGGTTCTTCTAATTGTTTGCTAGATTCTGATTCTATTAATTTACTAGAAGCACATTCATTTAATTCTAAGTTAAGTATTTGATCATTATTGGGTATAATACTTCTATCTTTCCCTGTTATCTTATAAAATTTATCGAAGCTATTTTTTTATCCTATTCTGTTGTTCTTTTAAAATAACATCTTTATTTTGTATCATCATTCGAGTATATCGCCTTTGAAGATTATACTTAGTCTGTGTTATCTGTTGTAAAACATAACTTCTATTACTGCTATAATCAAAAGATTTTTTAATACATTTAGTAACATCTTCTAATATTAAACTAAGACGATATCCATCTAATTTATTATCTAGAGTACCTACTTTTATGTTTATTTATTCTATGTGACATGATTTAAAATGATTATGAATGTTTTTATATGATTTTTTAGCCTTAATTCATCTCTTAAAAGTTGTGATCTCATTTCTAAAATATTCATTCTATGAGTAATAGTATTATTAATAGATTGCAATTGTTGTAATCTGAGCTCATGACTAGCTATATTTGTTTTATAATTAATTAATGAATCTTTATATATTCTACAAGATTCACATCTATATCTACACATTATATCTAAAAAATTTTCTAAAAAGCTAATAGCTCTTTCGCTACGACTTGGTTGATTACTAGGTACTGGAATTTCAGAAGGTACTGGATTATCAGTAGGTATATAATTAATTTGTCTAGCCGGCATTTCCATAAATATCTGACTTATCAAGATTTGATAACATTTTTGTAAGGTCTTCTAGTTGGTCTATTTTATTCTTATATAAATTATTAGTTCCTATTAAGTTTTGTGCAAATTCTAAATTCTCGTTTTCTATTTCTGGAGAATAAACAGTATCATCTATACTAACAATACTAAATATGCTTTCCGTATCTGAAAGAGTTTCATCTATGTGAAGTAAGTCTTCATTTACACATTCAATTAGAACCGCTTCTCTATTCCTATTATTATATTTTCTATCACATTCTCTAGCTAAATGATCTGGACTACCACAAGTAAAACAGCTAAGTCTATTCTTATAATTACGTTTTCTATCAAATCTTCTAACATGTTTATCTTTGTTTAGATAAGGTTTCCTTGCATTACTTCTACGTAAGTAATATTTCTTTTTACTAGTGTTCCTATACTTTTTAGGTTTCTGTTTCTTATCGGGTTTATCATATACTTGAGGAGTATAGATATTTTTACAAAAACTATATTCACCTTTTAACTGTTTACTAATTGTTTTATCCGTACATTGTTCAACTAATTTGTCTATAACAAATTTAATTTTTGTTCCTACATTATCTAGAACAGAATATATTTACCTTGATTATTGCTTTATGTTTTTCTTCGGAATATTGCCTAAAGGTTTTTGTTCCTAATGGATCCGGTAATTTTAAAAATAGTTTTTCTCCTATAGTTTGATTATGATAACATCCAGCTATAGTACTATGGTGCATAAAATCTAAGAAGAAAGGTTTACAAAATTCCCATTTTCTAAGTTGTAACATTTCTAATTGCTTTAATGCTATTTCTTGTTTTTTATCATAGCCAGTATTTGGTTGTTCACCAAGGACTAAAAGAGTTATTTTATTAGTAAAATTATAAGGATTTTCCCCTAATTCTATATCTCTAGCAAATTCCGTTGGATAGTTTGCTTTATAACTTTCCCATAATGTTCTTCTTTGTTTCTCCCAAAAAATTTTCTAAATAGTTATACATTCCTATTGAATCAAAAGATAAATCATCTTTAGTATATTCTCTACAAACTATTTGGGACCAAGTTTCTAACAATGTAGGCCAAATTTGAGGATCATGTGCAGTTAAATTTAATAATTTTCCATTATCTATTAAAAGATTATTATCTAATGTTTCTAGTGGGAATCTTCTACCCCTTACTCTGGATTATCCTACCTTCATTTCTATCATTATATGTTGAATAAGGTGTTCTAGGAAGCTGGCCTATGCTATAATTTCGTTGGCCTGCATATGATTGTGTTGGGATGTTACTAGATGTACTAGGATCTTGTATAGGAGGAGTACTTGCTGATTCCATTAATTCTATATCTTGTAATTCTAAGTTTAGATTTTCTTCATTTTTATTTTCATATGCTACAGTATACCCTCCGGGTGTTTCTTGGAAGAAAATCAGTTTCTAATAATTGACCTAATTCTATCATTTCTATTTCTAAAGTTAAAACTTCGTTTATAGTTAGTTCTATGCCCTGTCCTATTATAACTTGTCCTTCAGAAAATCTTTTCATATTTCTTCAATTTCTTCTATATCTAATTGATTTTGAGATTGATCTGTGTAATCACTGAACCGTAAAGAATAAGTTCCATCACAATTTTTGAACATTTCATGTGACTTAGGAGTATGAATCATATCTGAGTTATCTAAGTTTTTTCCTAGATTCCATTCTAATCCTTCTAATTTATCCGATTTAATTTTCATAGGTTCTAGAAATTTTATTCCTTTACTTATTATTGGTTTAGTTATTCCATCTATGTTTAGTCTACTTTGGATACAACTTCCATTAGTAAGTTTTCCTAATACACCTATGTTTATTAATAAATTACCATCATTTCTAAGGAAATCATCATACCCTTTTGCTTGTAATCCTATTACTATTTTATCTAAATCATTTATTGAGATTAATAAATCTGGACTACAGTAAAATAAAGCTTCATTTTTGCTCATATCTACTTCCATTGTTGCTAGGGTTGCTTTTTTGGCATCTTTTTGCCAACTTTTATCTGAATTACTACTAAAACTTTTGCTCCTATATGTTTTTTGGTCATTCCTTTAATTGCTACCATGATTAAACCAAGATGAGCTAATCTTTTTCCTGATTTCCTAATTTGTTGCAAAGATTCTTTACTAATTATATCTAAATTTACAGCATTAGTTGTTACTTGTACTTGTTCTTCTCTACTGATTTGTAATAAACTAGTTGCAAGATTTAATGGTCCTGTTCTATATAAGACACGTGGGTTTAATAGACGAATTTGGTCATATCTATATAGATCTAAATTTGATTCTAAATCAATAACTTCCTCTAATGCCCTTATAGGTTCTGATCTACCACTAGAACTATTGCCTCTACTTAAAAATCTTCCTAAAAAGGTACCATTATTTATACTAATCGATTAGTTGGTCTTACAGGTGCTAGATCCGGAAAAAGAATGACGTGCTAAGTTCATTTTATTAGAGCTTATTTTATAAGTTGGTATCGAGCTTTATTACTGTTTCTGAATGAATATTAAAATTATCAAGAAAGAAACCAACTGTTTAATGATAATTATGAATAATAATCATCATATTGTAATAGGAATTACTTTTTTTAGATAATAAAAATCTAGATGTCATGGTAGATCTTAAGCATAAATTAGGTACTGAATTACATAGATGTAAAAGTGATAAAGTCATGGCTATAAGACATAATGCAGATTTATTAGAGATACTTTTTAATTGGTCAGATACAAAAATTTCTAATTTAATTAAAGAATTAAATGTACCTGAATTCAAAATAAATAGTCCTAAAAGAAAAAGAATCCTTTAATAATGAATAGTAACAGAATTGCCTATTTAGACCTAGAGATAGGAACAAATAATAGGTATGTCCGTAATTTAAATAAAAATTATAAATTACGCTGTTATTTTCAAAATGATCACCAACAAATAATGCATGATCTCCACTGTGACCAACCCATTTTAAATACTTTAGTAGATTTATTAATTAGTCTAGGAAGTAAATTAGAAGAGGTTAATATGGATAATGATAAAATAATTTCTAATCTTAAGGACAGATTAATTAGAATAGAAAAACAAATAGTAGAAAAATTGGGAAATATAGAATATGTTCGGTCCCAAAATAATGATATATATGCAAGAGTAAAAGAATTTATGTCCCTAGAAAGTTCGAAACATAACATAAAGGTAACACAACAAAAAATTCTAGAACCAATAGCAATCAGAATAGATTCCCTCCATAAATATTTAGAAGAAATAAAACAAATAATACTAGCATGAATACAGAAGATTATCAACAAGCTTTAGATACTGCACATTATCAAAGTGAACCTATAGGATATTCTACTCATATACTTGCTAATATTACAGGTAAACAATTTGTTAGGCAACACAATACCTTGATATGTCTTGTAGAAATAGCAATTACCAAACTAGATTATATAATAGGTAAGATAGATAAAAAAGATAAAACTTCTTTAACTCCAGCTGAAGTTCCTCTCCAAACTACTGAACTTAGTAATATTATTGATAAATTATCAAAACTAGAACCATTTAAGGATAGACATTTTAAAAATAAAAATCCTGCTTTTGGAATTACAAAATGAACTTAGCACGTCATTCTTTCTCCGGGTCTAGTAGAACATTAGCACTGTAAGAACAACTAATCAAATTAGTATAAATAATGGTACCTTTTTAGGAAGATTTCTAAGTAGAGGCAATAGTTCTAGTAGCTCAGAACCTATAAGGGCATTAGAAGAAGTAATTGATTTAGAATCAAATTTAGATCTATATAGATATGACCAAATTCGCCTCTTAAACCCACGTGTTTTATATAGAATAGGACCATTAAATCTTGCAACTAGTTTATTACAAATCAGTAGAGAAGAACAAGTACAAGTAACAACTAATGCTGTAAATTTAGATATAATTAGTAAAGAATCTTTGCAACAAATTAGGAAATCAGGAAAAAGATTAGCTCATCTTGGTTTAATCATGGTAGCAATTAAAGGAATGACCAGAAAACATATAAGAGCAAAAGTTTTAGTAGTAATTTTAGATAAAAGTTGGCAAAAAGATGCCAAAAAAAGTAACTTTAGCAACAATGGAAGTAGATATGAGTAAAAATGAAGCTTTTTTTTTCCGTAGTCCAGATTTATTAATCTCAATAAATGATTTAGATAAAATAGTAATAGGATTACAAGCAAAAGGTTATGATGATTTCCTTAGAAATGATGGTAATTTATTAATAAACATAGGTGTATTAGGAAAACTTACTAATGGAAGTTGTATCCAAAGTAGATTAAACATAGATGGAATAACTAAACCAATAATAAGTAAAGGAATAAAATTTCTAGAACCTATGAAAATTAAATCGGATAAATTAGAAGGATTTGAATGGAATCTAGGAAAAAACTTAGATAACTCGGGATATGATTCATACTCCTGAATCACATGAAATGTTCAAAAATCGTGATGGAACTTATTCTTTACGGTTTAGTGATTACACAGATCAATCTCAAAATCAATTAGATATAGAAGAAATTGAAGAAATATGAAAATATTTTCTAAAGGACGAGTTATAATAGGACCAGGTATAGAACTAACTATAAATGAAGTTTTAACTTTAGAAATAGAAATGATAGAATTAGGTCAATTATTAGAAACAGATTTTCTCCAAAAAACACCCGGAGGGTATCCCGTAACCTATGAAAATAAAAATGAAGAAAATCTAAAGTTAGAATTACAAGATATAGAATTAATGGAATCAGCAAGTACTCCTCCCATACAAGATCCTAGTACATCTAGTAACATCCCAAGCACAATCATATGCAAGTCAACGAAATTATAGCATAGGACAACCTCCTAAACACCTTACTCAACATATAATGATCGAAATGAAGGTAGGATAACCCAGAGTAAAGGTAGAAGATTTCCACTAGAAACATTAGATAATAATCTTTTAATAGATAATGGAAAATTATTAAATTTAACCGCACATGATCCTCAAATTTGGCCTACATTGGTAGAAACTTGGTCCCAAAAAGTTTGTAGAGAATACACTAAAGATGACTTATCTTTTGATTCAATAGGAATGTATAACTATTTAGAAAATTTTTTAGGAGAAACAGCAAGAGCATTATGGGAAAGTTATAAAGCAAACTATCCAGCGGAATTTGCTAGAGATATAGATTTAGGAGAAAATAACTCTTTTAGTTCTTGGTGAACAACCAAATACTGGCTATGATAAAAAACAAGAAATAGCATTAAAGCAATTAGAAATGTTACAACTTAGAAAATGGGAATTTTGTAAACCTTTCTTCTTAGATTTTATGCACCATAGTACTGTAGCTGGATGTTATCATAATCAAACTATAGGAGAGAAACTATTTTTAAAATTACCGGATCCATTAGGAACAAAAATCTTTAGGCAATATTCGGAAGAAAAACATAAAGCAATAACTGAAGGCAAATATATTCCTGTTCTAGATATTGTAGGAACAAAAATTAAATTTGTTATAGATAAATTAGTTGAACAATGTACAGATATAACAATTAGTAAACAATTAAAAGGTGAAATAGTTTTTGTAAAAATATCTATACTCCTCAAGTATATGATAAACCCGATAAGAAACATAAACCTAAAAAGTATAGGAACACTAGTAAAAAGAAATATTACTTACGTAGGAGTAATGCAAGGAAACTTTATCTAAACAAAGATAAACATGTTAGGAGATTTGATAGAAAACGTAATTATAAGAATAGACTTAGCTGTTTTACTTGTGGTAGTCCAGATCATTTAGCTAGGGAATGTGATAGAAAATATAATAATAGGAATAGAGAAGTAGTTCTAATTGAATGTGTAAATGAAGACTTACTTCACATAGATGAAACTCTTTCGGATACAGAAAGCATATTTAGTATTATTAGTATAGATGATACCGTTTATTCTCCGAAGTTGAAAACGAGAATTTAGAATTTGCACAAAATAATTTATATAAGAATAAAATAGACAACTAGAAGACCTTACAGAAATGTTATCAAATCTTGATAAGTCATATTTGTGGAAATGCCGGCTAGACAAATTAATTATATACCTACTGATAATCCGGTACCTTCTGAAATTCCTATACCTAGTAATCAACCAAGTCGTAGCGAAAGAGCTATTAACTTTTTAGAAAATTTTTTAGATGTAATGTGCAGATATAGATGCGAATCTTGTAGAATATATAAAGATTCATTAATTAATTATAAAACAAATATAGCTAGTCATGAGCTCAGATTACAACTTTTAAGAGAAGAATTAAACCTAAACCCTAAACCCTAGTATTACTCATAGAATGAATATTTTAGAAAGTAGATCACAACTTTTAAGAGAAGAATTAAGGCTAAAAAATCATTATAAAAACATTCATAGGTACTCTAGATAATAAATTAGATGGATATCATCTTAGTTTAATATTAGAAGATGTTACTAAATGTATTAAAAAATCTTTTGATTACAGCAGTAATAGAAGTTATGTTTTACAACAGATAACACAGACTAAGTATAATCTTCAAAGGCGATATACTCGAATGATGATGCAAAGAAAAGATGTTATTTTAAAAGAACAACAGAATAGGATAAAAAATAACTTAGATAAATTTTATAAAATAATAGGGAAAGATAGAAGTATTATACCCAATAATGATCAAATACTTAACTTAGAATTAAATGAATGTACTTCTAGTAAATTGATAGAATCAGAATCTGGCAAACAATTAGAAGAACCTATTTTGGATCCACAAAGTGAAAATAAAATAGAAGCTAAATAGCCTCTCCTGATAATATAGATAATTTAGTATCCACTCTAGAATATGTAGAAACATACTCTTCTTATGAGCAACAAATTTCTCCCCTAATAGTAGATATACCAGAAACTAGTACTTCCCAAAAAGAAGTAGAACCGCTTCAAATAGAAATAGATCAATGGATAGAAGATTTCATTAATTTACCTGAAGATAAGTAATAATGTCAACAAATTGTTCTCATAATTAGATAGGTGATAGAGGAAGTGATGACAAACCTTGTTTATATTGTTTTAAATATCCTGTATTGCATCTTAGGTATCAGTGTAATTTATGCCATAAAGAAGCTTGTGTCTTTTGCCTTAAAGGATTAGGAGTTCAAATACAACCAATTCTAAAACAATCTATAAACAACACTCAAAAACATCAGACATTCGAACTTAGGATTTTGCATTTAGAAAATCTACTTCGTGATTTACAAGAAAAAATTCTAATTATTGAAAACAAATTGAAAAAATGGATAACTTAGATATTTTAGGAGAACATTTAGAACAATATTTATTTATAGAAGATTATGAGAATGTAATTAGATTTATTAAATATAATTTAGCAGCTACTATAATACAAAGAAAATTTAGGAAAAATAAATCTTCTTTAGAATATTTAGAAATAGTACCACCTATTAAATCAGATATAGAAACTAATTATATATCAACTAAACGATCCTCTATACATTCTGTTAAAATAAAATGTAAAATTTACATAGATAATTGGAATTTAGAAGTTGTAGGACTTTTAGACTCTGGTAGTACTAATATAGTATTAGATAGTAAACTTATTCCATTAAAATATCATAATCCTATTCCAGTAGATAAACAATTTTATGCTGAACAAATGGATGGCAAACTTTTTAGGTATAATAAACAATTAAGTAAATATAAGATAGCATATTATACTCAAAATGGATATACAAATCCCTCTCTAATCCAGCTAGAATTTGTCTTAGAGATTTCTCCCTTAATCAGATAAAATTTATCATAGGATTAACTTTGATTCTAGAACATTATAATGGTATTATTTTAAATAAGAATAGCCTTAGTTTTTTAGATATACCGCCAATTCCTTATACTAATGAAATGACAACATATCATATCAAAGAGAAAGAAGAAGAATGTCATTGTAAAGACATAGGATCATGTAAAATAGAGGATAACTTTGAAGATAATATAGAACTTAAATCTCGCACTATATCCCCAATCTTAAATTATTCATGTCTTTATAATTTTATTAATATCGGATATTATGAGATAGATAATATTATAAGTAGATTGGAGAAAGATAATATATTTGGAGAAAATCCCCAAAGTCATTGGATACGAAACTCTCTTTATTGTAAATTAGAATTAAAAGATCCACATTTTAGGATAGTTTCTAAGAAAATAGAAGCAACAAATGAAAATCTCAAAGAATTTGAAATGCATATAGGAGATTTGCAAAAATTACAGGTAATTCGGAGAAGCATTAGTCCTCATAGATCCCCTGCTTTTATTGTTAATAAACATAGTGAAATAGTTAGAGGTAAGAGTAGAATGGTTATAGATTATAGAAGATTAAATGATAACACTATAGATGATGCATATGATATTCCCGATAAAATTGAATTAATAAATAGAATACAACATAATTTTATATTTAGTAAATTTGATTGTAAATCTGGATTTTGGCAAATAAAAATGCATCTTGATAGTATAGAATGGACAACTTTTACATGTCCTTTAGGACATTTCGAATGGTTAGTTATGCCATTTGGATTAAAAAATGCACCAAGTATTTTTCAGCGAAAAATGGATGATATTTTTGGTAAATATAGAGATTTTGTAGCTGTTTAAATTGATGATATTTTAGTTTTTAGCAATAATAAAATAGATCATGTTGAACATCTTAAAAAAGTTCTATTTGAATTTGATAAAAATGGTATAGTAATTAGTAGTAAGAAAGCACAGTTTTTTAAAACCAATATTGAATTTTTATGAATAGAATTAGGAAGCGGTAAGATAAAATTACAACCTCATATAGCAAAGAAAGTTTTAGATTTTCCTCCTATTAAAACAATAAAGGAATTACAAGCATTCTTAGGATTAGTAAATTATGCCGGACCTTTTATACATAACTTAGGAAAAATGGTAGGTCCTTTATATGGTAAAATAGGAATTACTGGAATGAAACAATTTAATATAGAATATCTAAAACAAATAGATCAAATTAAAAGGGCTGTAAAAACAGTGCCAGATCTTAAATTACCTTTAGATAATGATTATATGATAGTTGAAACAGATGGTTGTGAACAAGGATGGGGTGGTATACTTAAAAGAAAACCTAACAAATATAGTTCAAAAAGTAGTGAAGAACTTTGTAGATATTCTAGTGGCCAATACAAAGAAAAGCATCTTAGTAGTATAGATCAAGAAATACTAGCAGTAAAATATGCTCTTGATAGTTTTAGATTATTCTTGCTTAATAAACATGAAATCTTAGTTAGAACAAATTGTGAATCTATTGTTAAATTTTTTGAAAATAAAAATAGCAAAAGGATTAGTCAACGTAGATGGCTTGCTTTTAAAGATAGTATTATTAATTCTAATTATAGAATAAAATTTGAGCATATTAAAGGGAGCTGAAAATTATTTAGCTGATAAATTGTCAAGATTCCTTCTTTTTGAACAGCAAATACACTATAGTTATAAATATAAATACCAGTTAAAACAACATTCAAAGCTGTTATGGATACCGTTTTATTATTGGAGTCCATAGTTGGTAATATCAAGTTAGTAATTGTAAAATAATGTTTTAGTATGTTAAAATTAGATCTCCCGGATATGGTTTAAGATTCACTCTTAATCCAGTACCCGTTTCATTCTGGAGCCCTGAGACATTTTGGAATAGGTATTATAGATACATAGCTTAAAATTATTATCATACATTCTTCTTAATTTTGTCTTAATATTGCAGATGGCAGGACAAATCCCTAGTCAGTATACTTTTGGTCCTTATTGCTTCAAAACCTTTGCTCCAAAACTAGCTTTCCGATCACAATTTCCAATCCTCCCCGAACAACAATGTTTGGTTGATAATCTTTTTCACCAGCCTAAAACAACCCAGTATCTCCCAATCATCCATGCTTTAGTTGGTCACTTGGCCAATCTAAATAATCAAATTACCAGTTTCCATCAATCCTCTATTAGTCTTATTGAATCTCTGAACCAGTTTTCTCCCCGTGTGGCGAAAAAAAGAAAGACTCTGTTAATAGAAGACGGGAACAAAACCAGACGCATCTCTCGAGCTTGAGACGAAACTTGAAACAATTGAAAAACAATTGGCTGAAAAAGCAAGCAGAGCTCGACCTTTTAAAGAAAGAATGGGAAAAAGAATTGAATAACAAGCAAGAATATTTGGAAGTTTTCTCGGAAAAACTTGACGAAGTCAAAGAACAGATTCCAAAAGGTTGTCTTAAAAGACACCAAGCAACATCTATTGGCAATCCAAGAATCCTTAAGGGCTATGGCAGAAACAAAAGAAGTCCCTTACAAAGGACTTGCATTATGTGTGTTATCCTTTAAAGAAGACAAACATCTCCAGCAATACTGCAAATGTGATAAAGGGTTCCATTTTGTTCAAGCATCCATAGATCTAAAAACATGGGAAGATGTGGATAACCTTTTATCTTTCAAGAATTTATTCACAACAGGGATGATTAAAAGGATAGCTGTTACAAATCCAAGGCAAGTGATGGACTACATTGAACCGGTTTCTTGGAGACTTGCTTACATACTTCAGCAAATATTCAAGACTGATTTTATCCGTAATGGATATATTAATCTTGAGTTTGAAGCAGTCCCTCAATCACCGACATTACCAGATGCTGCCGGACATACCGTGTTAATCATAACTCATGACTATAAGCTACCGGTACAAAGGCCATTGGACTTTTCGTACTCTCTTCTAAAAGGAGACGTGGAAGAACAATATACTCTGGCAAGAGTATATCTTCAGCATCTCAGCCGTTGATCATGCATGTTCCCGGGTATGATTATCAATTACTCACGGAAGACAGGAACATGAAAATCTTTGGCAGTCCTTATCTGCATAGGAGAACCTTTGATATCCCATTCCTGAACCATATCACCGAGGACGTGTCCCAAATGTTCCACATTCAATCCACGAGTCAGCACCAGCTTTCTCGCCGCTTTGGAGATTATTTGGACACACATGCTACAGAGACACCACTTGGATTTGCTACTGCAGGACCAGGCTTGGATGATTTTGATATGCGCCATGTTGAAAATGAAAACATGATGGAAATCTGAGTGCTCTGCACTATTCCATGATGTAACCCGGCGGCTTCACTATTTACATAGTGAATGGCGGCTTCTCTGTTCATCCACTAAGTTCAATAATATGGCGAATTTACTGTTCCAACAGTAAATGGCGGCTTTAATCCTTTGACAGCTTTTCCTGTTGATAATGCCGTTTTATTTGTTTTGCTTTCCTTTTTTGTGCCTATATATATGGCTTCTCTTGTAAAGCGCAGGGGGGGGCAGAGAAGGGGGAAAAAAAAACTCAAAAAAGTAAAAGAATTTATAAGAAAGTTTGAGTGTTTGCCATTTCAACTTTCAAAAGTTTGTTGTAATTAAAACAAACCCACCCGATAACGCTAAATTTGATAATGTTTTTGAATATTTGTGCAATAATTGTTGAGGTTTATTAGGGGTAAATTGAGATAAATATGTTAATTGTGCACTTAATTGTGATAATTCTGTTTTCGGGAAGTTTGTGGAGTAAATTGATTAAAAGAGCAAAGTTCGGGGACTAAATATGCAATTTCGGAAAGATGCACAAAACCGCCAGGAGAACACGTGCTCACCCAAGAACACGCCCCGACAAGCCATTGAACACGCCCTGTAAAGCTAGTGAACACGCGCTCGGTTCAAGAACACGGCCATACAGAAGAAAGAACACGGCCGGAATCAACACGCGCTCGGTGATGAAACCGTCACTGAGCCCGTGTTACGTATACACTGAGCCCGTGTTTGGCGCCCTGTTCCGAGATTTTAGTGATTTTTGTGTAAAATTACTATTTTACCCCTGTTTTGGTTATCTATAAATATTGGGATTTTTATCATTAATTAAGGTTGGATAGAGTTTGAATTAGGCTTAATTGCTAAGTAATTTTAGAGGTTTGGTAGAACTTAGAGAGAGATCTATACTTTGATTTTCCAATTTTCTTAGAGATCACTCTCTACTTGTTGTAGTATTGAGTATCTTGGGATTAATTTGGTGAGTTTGCCTCGATCCGTAAGGAAATTTGCTGAATATATTCTAGGGTATTTGGGCTACACAAATTGAAGATCCAAATTGAAGAAGCAAAGAAGAATCAAGAGAAGGAGTTGAAGAGGAAGAAGGTTTAATGTCTATGTTTCACTTTCCCCTTTTCTTCTATTTATTCTTGTTATTCTTTGTAATTAGTTAACCAACCTTAGGAATTCTCATTTCTACATTTCTTATAGGTAGATTTGGTTGGTTTTATTTTACAAATTACTTGAGATATTGTGATGTTCTTGGAAGGAATGATTGTGGTTTTATTAATTCGAATTGCAATTTCATTGATGACTTTAGATCTGAATTTTATCTTTAGTACAAGCTTTGATTTGAGATTGTGGTTCGGATTAACACTAATTGTTAGGCCAGACCCGGATATACGATTAGTGCCAAGTTGATGTGATTAGTTTCCTATTGATGGACCAGACCCGGATGATTGATGGGAGATTGATCTTGTCAACATTCAAGTGTTCTTAATCTAGGAATTTCTTGCCACGAACCGTATGGAAGAGATTCTACTTTAGACTTGATTTTGGTGGAGCTATGATACTAGATCCAAGATTATCCTATACTTGGTATTTTGTATCCTCTTATCTCACCTATATTTTGCCAAAGAATTCCTCCCAACCTTTTTACTTGCTTTGTTCCTTACATTGTTCTTTACTTTGCTTTCTAGGATTTAGAATTCAATCTTATCATTCTTGATATTGGTTGATTTACTTGTTGAATGATCCTTAATTACAAATCATATTCATAATTAGTTTGATTATATTTTCCACACTAGAATTTAATAGAAGTCTTAGGGAAAAACGATTTTTATAAATTTAAAATCCGAATATCACCTTATTTACTAAACTATTTCGATAGGTGCTCTGCCTTATTGAGTTATTTAATTAAGTGACAAACTTATTTTAATATTAAAGATTATTATTATTTTTTAGTATTATTTATTCGATTATTTATATTATTTATATTAATATTTTATAACTCAAATAACACATCAGATGTTTTTGGCGCCTCTTCGGGAATCCTATTATTTTTCGTGATGTTTTTCCTCTAAGTTCGTTTGTAATTTTTGGGAAAAATTTTCATCAACGGTGTGAAATTTATAACGAATTAATTTTGATATGATTTGTTTTAAGATATCATTCTCAAGTAACTTTTACTTTTCATGTCTAATTCTTAGAATATCTTTTATCTCTTTGATAGATCTTGGATATTTGCTAGATCGATTTTATTTCATTTAGTTTAGATGTTTTTTTTTCATTTGTTTCTTATTTTTAGTTGAGTTATTTTTTTCTTTTTTTTTTTTTTTCTTAGTTGAGTAGTTTTTTTATGTTACTTGTATTTTGTTTCTCTTGTTTTCATTTTGTTTTGTTTTCTTAGAATTTTTCTTACTTAGATTATAGATTTTTGGATTTAGATCTTAGGTTAGATGATTTAGTATCATGATTTTTAGGTTTAGTTAGTATTTTGGTTAGTTTAGATCCCTTAGGTAAACTTTTACTTAGAGATTTTGGTTAGATATAGCTTAGATATTTTGGATTTAGGTTAACTTTAGTTGATTTAGATTAGATAGCTTAGTTAGTTTAGTGCTTTAGATTAGGTTAGCTTTTGATTCTTTAGATCCTTATCCTTTAGAATAACTTAGATCTTAGGTTTAACATCTTAGTTTAATCTTTAGTTTATAGTTTTTTAGATCTAATTGTTTTTCTTATTTTCTAACTTGACTTAGTTTGTTCTAATCCTTTCTAACTTGATCTAACTAGATTCTTAGGTATGGTTAGTATAAGATCTAACTAGTTTTCTAACTTGATTCTTTCTTGATTGATTTCTATTTCATGTTCTTAGATGTATTTCCATGTTTTCGTTTTATGATTCTTGGTAGTTGTTATAGATATTATCTTGATTTTTAGGTATTATGTTAGAGTAGTTTAGTTTACTTCTCTTCTTAACTTTAGTTTCATTACTTGTCATTTACTTGTTTTGCATTTTCTTTAGTTATCTTACATTTCTTAGTTAGTTTTGCATGATCTTGTCATTTTATCTTCATTCCTTTATTTTCTTTAAGAGCTTTCTAGTTTAGTTAGTATTCTAATAATATCTTCAATTCATGAAGAATATTATGTAGATACTTACTTTTGTTAGGAATTGATGTTATATGTTTTCTTATTTTTCTATCTTTTATATGTTAGCCTTACTTTGCATTTGATATAAGTTTTGGTATAGCTTTGTTTTTAATTTCTTCTTTTGAAATTTTTGTTAGATTTTGCATATAGTAAGTTTTTCAATAAAAGGTCACCATTGATTTTTTTTTTTTTTTTTTTTTTTTTTAGATTTGCATCTTTAGGAATTTATCTAGTAATCTTTGAATTCTTTAGATAATAAACATGTATAGCTTTTTGTTGAAAAGTAAGCATTCTTAGAAACTAATTCTAAGAAATGCTAGTTTAGTGACCAACATTTTTAGTTTAGTCATTTAATTCACTTCATTAGCTTTGTTACATTTCATTTTCAGATTTCAAGTATGTTATATTAATTGTTTTTGCATATGATTTCGTTAGTTTGAATGCTTTGCTTTTCTTTGCAATTGATTTAATATAATTGGAAGAGTATGTATATGATGTTTTGTTTATACTTGATTTTTCATTAGCTAGATTTAGGCATTTTTGCTATATAGATTTCATGATTTTCATGTTATTTATATAGATTACACGATTAGTTAGGTGGTTAGAATGAATTGTATAACTTACTGTAGTACTTTGCATGATTTGCATGGTATTTGTTGATCCCACATATTAGTTCTGCATGATTCTATTATGTATAGTATAATGTGTATGTTGCATGAACAGTAGATGTACTCTCATGAGTTGCACTTTTTCTTTGTACGACTTTGTATGCTTTTGTATATAAACTAGTTGCATATTTACTTGTTAGTGGAATTTGCTTTTTGCATTTTGTCTTATATACAGTATGCATGGTTTCTATAGTTTGCATAGCTTTTACTTAGGTATAGTTTGCATGGTGATTTAGGTAAATATTATTTCATGGATTTCTCCTTAATTTCTGCATTCCAGTAGTTAGAATTAGGTTATTATGTTCTAATAGGTTAGTACTGCATGATTTTGTTATTATAATCTGCTTTTGCATGTTTTTGCAATGGCTTATATATATGTATGTATTTTAATTGCACTTTGTAGTTTCCAGTAGTTCATATATAATTGTATATATGTACAGCTTTTTGTGAATTGCAAATTTCTTCCAGATTCAGTCCTTGTTTGCATGCTGAATTTTCTTTTTGTTTAAATTTCGTCCAGCAGTCCTTCTTGCATGCAGTTTACCAGATTGATTGACATATATATAATGTATTTTCATTTTCCAGTAGGTTAGTGTATGGTTTCTTTTGTAAATTCAGTTTTGCATTGTAAATTAGGGCTAGATACATAAGGTATGAACATTTTTTGTTTTTATTTTCCAGTAGCTATATGTTTTTGTATATTTTTGTACACTGCATTTTCAGTAAAATTATTTTTGGGCAGTCCAGTAACATTTGGTTTGTACTGCTGCTGAAATTTTTAATCCAGAAATTTATTGTATGTTTGGTTTTGTTCTGTTTTTGCTGAAAATTTTGGGCAGTACAGTGGCAGATTTTTACATCACTACTGCCTTATATTTAATCCAGTAGTTGTTACATATTTTGTTCTGTTTTTGTACAAAATTTCAGTGAGTCTTCTTCACTGCTTTTGATGAAAGTGCCCAGAATTTTGTGAGTTGCAATCTGTTTTGGTCATTCTAAAAATTCCAGCATGCATTCTCCTCTGTTTTGAAGAGAAATCCAGTAGTTATGAAGGTTAATTCCTCTGTTTTATTCAAAATTCCAGTAGCTAATTATTGTGTATCTCTGTATTTTCCTCTGTTTTGTACAAATTCCAGAACTGGAATTTTTATTTTCCCCTCCTTTTCCCCTGTTTTTTTACTACCCGAGAGCATGTTAAATTTTCTTTTCATTTTCACTTCTTCAAATTAATTTCCAGAATTCATTTCTTATCCATTTCTTTTCCTTTTCTATTTAATCTTGCATGCTTATTAAATCTTTTCATTTCCTTCTCCATTTTTATTTCTTTCAATCTTCTTTCTATTTTATACATTTCATTCCATACTTATTTATCATTCTTTTATTCTTTCATTCTTTTTCTTCTTTCTTTCATTCAATTAATTTAATTCATTTTCTTTTCCTTATTTTTGATTAGATTAGCATTATTTAATAATCTTATATTTTATTTCCTTTTATCCTTACTAATCTCTCTTTTCTTGTTTTGTAGGTATTGAGATTTCCTTCTTTAATTTTTCTTGTTTTTGTGTTTTCCTCTAGATCGTTTGTAGTAGGACATTTTTAATTTTGTAATTTCTTTCTTTCTTTGTTTTGTTCTATTCTATCTTTCTTGATTGTTTGTTGAAGGTAAAACATGAATAAATAGGCTTCGCTACAAAACTTGAAAATGCAAGTGAGACAATTGTCCGGACAATTTTCAGAACGAGAAAAATGATTACTCCCTAACAGCACCGAACAAAATTCCGTTCAATGAATCGAAAGATGAGGTTGTTAGGGAGGACAAAGCGAGCCTTATAAAAGTCATTGAAGAAGGAAGAAGTTCCTAAGAAAGGAACAAAATAAGTTCCAAGCATGCTTGCTCGGAAACAAGATTTGTCTTTCTTCCCTTTCCTTTTACCGCTTTTATCGAGTCATACTTGGTTTTTGGCGTTCAATATTTGTCTATATCTCTTTATTAGTGGCTGGATGTTCCAAGTATATGTTTTATTATCTTATTTGTCATTATTAGTCCCGGATGTTCCGGATAGGGTTTATTTGTTTTATTTATTCCTTTTTAGTTGATTTTATTTATTTTTACTTGGTTTATGTACTATTTGATTTATTAGGATTTTTATGATTATCTTTTGTGTTCATAGTTTACTTTCCCGTTTTGAATATAATTTTCTTGTTTTTATTTTTCCTGTTTTTTCACACTTATTCCCGTTTTGTATTTATAGTTTTCTCGCACTTATTTATTTTTCAAATAAGTTGTGGGGTATTAAGCTTTTACACCGAGGACAGTGCAATTCTCAAGTTGTGGGGTAGGTGTGTGTGCTCGTTTTATCTCAATTTGCAAATGTTTTTTTCAAAAATTTGCAAAAATTGCTTAATTTTTCAAATTTTTCAAAATGATTAGTTTACTTGAAAAGATTATTTTGTGAACTTTGTTTTGGAATTTGATTTGCTTAGCCGATGATAGATATCGGTTGTTGATTGTTGAAAGTCTCGAGATTTGATTTAGTTCATTTTGTTGATACTTGATACGAGCATGATTATAGGAAAATCCCCAAAATTATTTTGACATAGCTATTTTGGTTGGTTGTTCTGATTAGTGGACTACTTTTGGACATTTATTTGAGTAGTATTAAGTCTTTTGGGAATGGAAATAACTTGATTTTCACTTGAAAAATTCTTTGAGATACTTGCCACACTTTTAATTTTGTTGAATAAATTGTTGAATAAAAGGTTATTTTGCATGTATCCTTTGCTACTTGAGCACCACTTCTTATGGGAATTGAATGCCCGGTGCCCTAAGGTCCTCGGGATCTGGGAGTCATCGGAGTGGAACTCGTTACAAGGGTAGTTAAAGTTGATATTGTTAAGCAAACAATAAAAACCTTGAATAAAAGAGAATAAATTGAATAAAAAATTTACTTTTGAATAAGTGGCTTGTTTCTTGAGATTTGATTGTGATTATGTCTCGTTGTTGAAGTTTTCGATCGACCGAACCACTATTTGAGTAATTTGCTTCGGGAAGAAATTTGCTATTTGGATCACTAATTGAGATAGAGCACACACCGCACTCGGGATGATTTTATGATCGTTTTTCGTATTTAAGTTGAAAATGATTTGTTCAATTTTGTATTTCTTGATTTAAACATGAAAACACTTGATGAGGCATAGAAGTGAATCATTCTTTAAACACTTTGTTTATGAGATCTTTGAAAAGTAAACTAGTTAGTTTGAATTCTTTGAGAAAACATTTATGCACTTCTATTAAATGATTTGTTTGATTCAAATTCCTTCTTTGATTTGCTTGAGGACAAGCAAAGGTTAAGTTGTGGGGTATTATGATAACGCTAAATTTGGTAATGTTTTGGAAGGGTATTTGTGCATAATTGTTGAGGATTATTAGAGTAAATTGAGATAAATATGTTAATTGTGCACTTAATTGTGATAATTCTGTTTCCGGGAAGTTTGTGGAGTAAATTGATTAAAAGAGCAAAGTTCAGGGACTAAATATGCAATTTCCGGAAAGATGCACAAAACCAGCCCAGGAACACGTGCTCAGTCCAAGAACACGCCCCGACAAGCCATTGAACACGCCCTGTAAAGCTAGTGAACACGCGCTCGGTTCAAGAACACGGCCATACGGAAGAAAGAACACGGCCAGAATCAACACGCGCTCGGTGATGAAACCGCCACCGAGCCCGTGTTACGTATACACCGAGCCCGTGTTTGGCGCCTGTTCCGAGATTTTAGTGATTTTTGTGTAAAATTACTATTTTACCCCCCTGTTTTGGTTATCTATAAATATTGGGATTTTTATCATTAATTAAGGTTGGATAGAGTTTGAATTAGGCTTAATTGCTAAGTAATTTTAGAGGTTTGGTAGAACTTAGAGAGAGATCTATACTTTGATTTTCCAATTTTCTTAGAGATCACTCTCTACTTGTTGTAGTATTGAGTATCTTGGGATTAATTTGGTGAGTTTGCCTCGATCCGTAAGGAAATTTGCTGAATATATTCTAGGGTATTTGGGCTACACAAATTGAAGATCCAAATTGAAGAAGCAAAGAAGAATCAAGAGAAGGAGTTGAAGAGGAAGAAGGTTTAATGTCTATGTTTCACTTTCCCCTTTTCTTCTATTTATTCTTGTTATTCTTTGTAATTAGTTAACCAACCTTAGGAATTCTCATTTCTACATTTCTTATAGGTAGATTTGGTTGGTTTTATTTTACAAATTACTTGAGATATTGTGATGTTCTTGGAAGGAATGATTGTGGTTTTATTAATTCGAATTGCAATTTCATTGATGACTTTAGATCTGAATTTTATCTTTAGTACAAGCTTTGATTTGAGATTGTGGTTCGGATTAACACTAATTGTTAGGCCGGACCCGGATATACGATTAGTGCCAAGTTGATGTGATTAGTTTCCTATTGATGGACCAGACCCGGATGATTGATGGGAGATTGATCTTGTCAACATTCAAGTGTTCTTAATCTAGGAATTTCTTGCCACGAACCGTATGGAAGAGATTCTACTTTAGACTTGATTTTGGTGGAGCTATGATACTAGATCCAAGATTATCCTATACTTGGTATTTTGTATCCTCTTATCTCACCTATATTTTGCAAAGAATTCCTCCCAACCTTTTTACTTGCTTTATTCCTTACATTGTTCTTTAATTTGCTTTCTAGGATTTAGAATTCAATCTTATCATTCTTGATATTGGTTGATTTACTTGTTGAATGATCCTTAATTACAAATCATATTCATAATTAGTTTGATTATATTTTCCACACTAGAATTTAATAGAAGTCTTAGGGAAAAACGATTTTTATAAATTTAAAATCTGAATATCACCTTATTTACTAAACTATTTCGATAGGTGCTCTGCCTTATTGAGTTATTTAATTAAGTGACAAACTTATTTTAATATTAAAGATTATTATTAAAGTGTCTATCCTTTTTTAATGGTTTACCATTTATTTCTAGTTTTGATAATTTATCAATAATATTACTAAGTTCAGTAGTTTGGAGAGGAACTTCAGCTGGAGTTAAAGAAGTTTTATCTTTTTTATCTATCTTACCTATTATATAATCTAGTTTGGTAATTGCTATTTCTACAAGACATATCATAGTATTGTATTGCCTAACAAATTGTTTATCTGTAATATTAGCAAGTATATGAGTAGAATATCCTATAGGTTCACTTTGATAATGTGCAGTTGTATCTAAAGCTTGTTGATAATCTTCTGTATTCACGCTAGTATTATTTGTTTTATTTCTTCTAAATATTTATGGAGGGAATCTATTCTGATTGCTATTGGTTCTAGAATTTTTTGTTGTGTTACCTTTATGTTATGTTTCGAACTTTCTAGGGACATAAATTCTTTTACTCTTGCATATATATCATTATTTTGGGACCGAACATATTCTATATTTCCCAATTTTTCTACTATTTGTTTTTCTATTCTAATTAATCTGTCCTTAAGATTAGAAATTATTTTATCATTATCCATATTAACCTCTTCTAATTTACTTCCTAGACTAATTAATAAATCTACTAAAGTATTTAAAACGGGTTGGTCACAGTGGAGATCATGCATTATTATAATTTTTATTTAAATTACGGACATACCTATTATTTGTTCCTATTTCTAAGTCTAAATAATCAATTTTGTTACTATTCATTATTAAAGGATTCTTTTTCTTTTAGGACTATTTATTTTGAATTCAGGTATATTTAATTCTTTAATTAAATTAGAAATTTTTGTATCTGACCAATTAAAAAGTATTTCTAATAAATCTGCATTATGTCTTATAGCCATGACTTTATCACTTTTACATCTATGTAATTCAATACCTAATTTATGCTTAAGATCTACCATGACATCTAGATTCTTATTATCTAAAAAAGTAATTCTTATTACAATATGATGATTATTATTCATAGTTATTAAACGGTTGATTTTCAAATAAATATGGGAAAGAGAATCATGATGATTTTAATATTCATTCAGGAACAGTAATAAAGCTCTGATACCACTTTTCTCCCAAAGCTCTGTAATTCAGTAATAAAGCTCTCATTTATCTATAAATTATAGGATTTTTACCATTATTTTGGGGTTGGCTTGTAGAATGGATGGTTGCTTTGTTTATACTTAGATTATCATTTAGAGCATTGTTGGTTAGGCTTTGAGATTAGATCTATAATTTGTAATTTTCATTTCTCTTGAGATCTTTCTCTACATTGTTGTAGTTGTAAGAGTCTCTTGTGAGTCTTTGTGTGAAGTTGCCTCGAATCGTAAGGAATTTCCTTGAAGTTTTGCAAGAGAGGATTCAACTATCTCAACTTGAAGATTTGAAGAAGAACATGAAGATTTACAAGGAGGGAGTTGAAGAGGTTTCTCTACTTCTATTACTTTTTGTAATTTCTATCTTGTATCTAGCTACCAACCTTAGGAACTCTTCTCTCTACATTTCTTTTAGGTAGAAATGGTTGGTATTATTCTACAATTACTTTGGGAAAATTATGGTTTTCATGGATGATTGTTGTAGTGTTATTAATTTGAATTGCAATTTCATTCATAGCTTTGGATCTGAATTTTATCTTGAGTATTGAGCTTTGATTTGAGGTTGTAGTTCTGGATTAACACTAATTGTTAGGCCAGAACTAGGACAACAATTAGTGCCAAGTTGATTCGATTAGATTTCCTATTGATGGACCGGAAACCGGATGATTGATATGAGATTTGATCTTGTCAACATTCAAGTGTTCTTAATCTAGGAATTTCTTGCCAAGATCCGTATGGAAGAAATTCTACTTTAGACTTGAATTTGGTGAGATTATGATAGTTAATTCATGATTAATCTTGCCCCTAGTAGTTTGTATCCTTCATTTCACCTATGATTTTCCCTTGAGTTTCTACCATCCATATTACTTGCTTTCCATCTACTTTACATTGTTCATTTACCTTGCTTTCTAGGAATTAGAATTCAATCTTATCATTCTTGATAAAGTTTGGAATACTTGATGATTGATTCATACTTCCAAATCATATTCATAATTGATTTAATTATATTTTCCACACTAGAATTTAATAGACGTCTTGGGGAAAATGATTTTATAAAGATTAAAATCTGAATACTACCTTTATTTACTAAACTATTTTGATAGGTGCTCTGCCTAGTTGAGTTTAATTTATTAGTGACAATCATATTTTAATCTTGAGAATTCCTATTATTTTTAGTATTATTTATTCAATTATTTATATTATTTTTATATATATAACTCACACATCAAACCTCAACAATTATGCACAATTATCCTTCCAAAATATTATCAAATTTATTGTTATCACAATACCCCACAACTTAACATATGTTTGTCCTCAAGCAAATCAAAGAAGGAATTTCAAAGAAAAATCAATCAAACAATCCATTTAAAAGAAAGTGCATAAATGTTTCTCGAAGAATTCAAATTAACTAGTTTACCCTTCAAAGATATCATAAACAAAATGTCTAAGGAATGATTCACTTATTTTTCCTCATCAAGTGCTTCATGTCTAAGTCAAGAAAAATCAATTTGAACAAGTTATTTTCAACTTAATGAAAAATGATCATAAAAGCATCCTGAGTGAAATGTGTGCTCTATCTCAATTAGTGATCCAAATAGCAAATTTCTTCCCGAAGCAAATTACTCAAATAGTGGTTCAGTCGATCGAAAACTTCAACAACGAGACATAATCACAATCAAATCTCAAGAAACAAGCCACTTATTCAAAAGTAAATTTTTATTCAATTTATTCTCTTTTATTCAAGGTTTTTATTGTTTGCTTAACAATATCAACTTTACCCCTTGTAACGAGTTCCACTCCGATGACTCCCCGGATCCCGAGGACCTTAGGGCACCGGGCATTCAATTCCCATAAGGAGTGGTGTTCAAGTAGCAAAGGATACATGCAAAACAACCTTTTATTCAACAATTTATTCAACGAAAATTAATAAAAGTGTGGAAAGTCTCTTGATGTGAATTTTGGTTACTATATTTTTAGCATAGATTATGATTGAGATTAATTCAAGCAAAACAATTAGGTTGTCACTTAAATAACCAAAATCTAAGGCAGAGTACCTATCGTATGCAAATAGTAAAATGGAAGCATCAACGATTTTACATTTATAATATCGTATAGACACAAAGACGTTAACAACAGTTATAAACAATTATTAAATATGACAAGAATTTATTAACAAAAGTTAATAAATTCATGAGATTGTTGCTAGAACATAAATATAATTGAAACAGATATGGTTTAGGATTCTTATTCAGTTCAATGATTCAATTAGAATGACCATATTTGAAGATGTAGGTTTAAGCAGATCTAAGGCAATTGTGATTACCTCAATACGGGTCGTTGCAAATAATCCTAAACCTTTGTAGATTAATTATTAAGTCGTGAATTCAATAAGTTAATCTTAAGATTTGCATTGATTACTAACCCGAGATTCTTAGTGGTGTGTGTTTTGAGTGAGTAAAAATTAATATCAAATAAGGCAAATAATCTCACAAAACAAAGGTTTAAAATCAAACACAACTAAGCAAGAGAGTACCTATCGCATGCGTATAGTAACACGGGAGTACCACGATTTTAAATTTATAAATATCGTATCCACGGGAACGTTGGTGACGACCGGTTAGTTTCTACCAATTATGACAATCTTTAAGGTTCGGAGAATTAGTCCTAGGTGTCCATTCAATTCGGGATATGTTTGTTTAAAGAATAAGTAAAACAAGAATGGAAAATAATTGACTAAGATCTCTAATAAAGTACGTATGATTAATTAATGTGAACAATGTTTGAAAGTGTAGCTTGCAAGCAGATCTAAGGCAATTATGAATTCGAATTATCTTACTACCATCTTGAGTTGTCTAGAATGATTACCTCAATATCGGTCGTTGTAAGTAATCCTAAACCTCTTTAGATTAGTTATTAAGGCGTCAATTTAATAACATAACCTTAAGATTTGCATTAATTCCAAACCCAAGATTATTAGGATGCCTAACCCTCGTTCTGTTCTAAGTTATTAGTCCTAATCTAGAACTCATTAAATCTCCTAAGGTCTAGATTCATTAACAAATCGTCAATTTAATTAACTATTGTAGTATCATGCATCAACCTAAGTTTCATAGCATAAACTCAATACAAGAATCAAATCGAAAGTGTAAAACAATAAGCAATTCATAATGTATATTAAAACATATCCTTCCCGTGAATATATAAATCATTAATCAATCAATCTAAATAAAGAGAATTTTAGGACACAGAATCATAACATATAAAGGAAAAGAAATACAAGAACTAAAAGAAAAGGAAAGAGAAAGTTGTCGTGCTGCTCCCACTTGCCCCCCACACCGGCTTAATCCTCCGGACCTCACCGAGACTTGTGCTCCGGATCCTTATCCCGCTCCGCAGATCTTCAGAGATCACTTTCTCTCAACGAAACTATAGAGATATTCCTCACGGTCGAGGTTCAACCCCTACATTGAAGAAAGTATGACAATAATGAAAATCGAATCTCGACTAGAGCTTATCACGAAATTCCTCTTGCCTAGGAACCCAGAAATGCCCCTGTTCCGAGTGATTTTCCCATGTCAAAGCTTGCACATGACGCCTCTATTTATAGGGGTGAGTTGGGATGGAAAACAGAAATTTTCCAACGTGGGACATTTACGAGGCCATAACGGCACGGTCTTGTGCCGTCGAAAGGTGCCTCTCCAAGACGGCCACCAATTCCAACACCTTGACAACACACTCAATGTAGTCAAGCATTGCTCATTGAACCTTCTTCTGAAATAAGTTATTGTCAAAGATAATAAACACATTAACACTTACTTGAATCAATCTCAACCTTTATATTAACAAATAAAAGGAATACACATAAAGAGCCAACCCATGCACAAGGACTCGTCAACCAGCACAAGGCCAATGATAGAATACAATCCACTCGACGATCGCCTATCTATAGCACAATCGTATGTCAACAAGACACACTGTTGACTCACAATGCACAATCCATGCGGACCGCCACGCACACAACTGCGACTCTCTTACCTCTCGTGCAAAACTCCCTGGCTCGCATGTCTACTCTCCTCTAATGCTCCACACATGTCGCCCCTATTATAAAAACATAACTAGGGTTGGCAGAGAACACATGGGCCAATCCCATCTTCGGTCCTTCCCTACATAATAGGCGTCCTACTCAAATCAGGACTTCTAATCCCCACAAGGACACTAACTCGTACCCCTGCTGTGCCATGCCGCCTGGCCCACCTTCTAAGCCCACGACCCACTCTGCTCGCATATCTCGGTCCTTCCTATATAAGTCCAGCATCCAACTGGAACCCTAGGCACACATCTGCGCCGCCACTGTCCCGCACCAGGCCGACCATCCCCCACGCCCGGGGCGAAGGGTCTTACTATACCTCCGCCACTTAGAGGCATCGCGGCCTCGTCGATCTCCGCTGCCTCCAATAGTCAGCATTGTGATTCTCAAACTGCCACAAAGTAACGTCTCTTTCCCACGTAGCATCAATCTCGGCTTCACCCTTCCAATGCACAAGGAAGTCTGTTCTCCGATTTTTCTTACTCTACGCCCCATTGTCCTATGGTCCAGAATTTTCCACGAGTTTATCAAATCTTTCGGGATCATCGTGGTGGTGCTCTCTGTGATTTCTTCCTTTCACTTTCAAATTCATCCTTGTTAAACTTTTTCAAATAGCTAACATGGAAAGTGGGATGAATTTTCAACCTTGTCGGGTAGCCCTAAGTAAGCTACACGACCAACTTTCTTCAACACTTCGAAGGGTCTATCATATTACGGTATCAACCCACGATGAACAACCTTCCGACTGATCTTCTTCCAGATCTGCGGTGTCAATTTCAGCAACACCAGGTCACCTACTTCAAACTGCACATCCCGCCTATGTCGATCAACATACTTCTTCATCCTTTTCTGAGCCAATTCCAAACTATCCCTTGCCTCGGCAATCGGTCTATGCTTTGCCTTAGTAAACCTTGCCGTGCCTGGACGCCGTCAATCCTGGGCAACCAACATCAAGTCTGGTTGACACACTGGACACGTCCGGACATTGGCCTCTATGTCATCCTCCTTGCGTGGCCAATAGAATCGTCTAGCCCACAACGATCTAGTCCTTTCTATGCCAGGATGACCAGCCCATATTGAGTCATGTGCTTCCTTAAGCAACATCCGTCTCACTCTCTCTCGCTTAGGGAATACATGCACTGGCCCATCCTCGGTATACAACATGCCATCATCGCAGCCAATATCTTCTTTTCATGCCATCTCGCACTAAAGATATTAGTTTTTGATAAATAGGTCATTAGGAGCATACTCACGCATTTTTGCCACGTAAATCTGATTCCACCATCGTAAATCGTGAGCGGCAGGGTCATGTACAAGTGCCCTCTCGCTCAATGCATCGTAACCACCGTAATGTTGTTCTTCCTCGCCTATGCACTCATCTAAATCATATTCCGCCAAGAACTCTTGCCATCGAGCTTAAGCTTCATGGGACAACTTCTTCTCGTGTCTTGAAGTAAGTATTTGCCACATTGTCTGCTACCACTGCGTGAAGGACGAACCTAAGAGGTGGGTTGTCTCCAAATCGCTTTGCAATCTAATCACAAACTCGCTATCTCCTTCTCATGTGGACTTAATAACGCCGCTCACATTCTTTCAATTTCGCGACTCTAAAAATGCCAAAGGATGATTCCCTTGCATTAACATCGCCACCAGTCCGTACGATCTGAGGTATCCGTGGTGTACTCTCTGGGCAAGTGCAACTCAAAATTCAAGAATCAGAAAGTACGTGAGCTGCTATTACCAGATCTGAAAGTTCTCGAATGCCCCACACATTCCTTGCTCCATAGCTAATTCACACACCCTTTTTCAATAAAGCCGGTTTCAGGGACTTGCCACTTTTGAATACCTCGCTAAATTTTAATCATCGATAGTAGTTGGCCAATCCCAAAACGATTCCCAACTCCGGGGCCATCCCCCTTGGCAAAACAAGTGCACTTAGCCTTTCGATCGTCTTCACCTTTCGAGGATCCATATTCACCGACTCCATGGCTAATAATATGCCCAATGAACTTGATTTCCTTTTTTACAAAACTCACATTTTTCCCTCTTTACATAGAGCACATATTCCTCACATTTTGCAAATACTAACCTTAGATGTTTTACATGATCTTCTAAAGACTCACCGTAAATTACTATGTCATCTAAGTATACCACTACGAATTTATCCAAATATTGCTACAAGACACCATTCATCAACTTATGTAAAGTTGACCGGGCATTAGTCTAACCAAAAGGCATAATTAAAAATTCAAATGAACTATACCCTTGTCACCACCGTGGTCTTAGGTTCATCACCATTCGCAATCCGCACTTGCCAAAATCTGCATCGCAAGCTCGACCTTGGTGAAATATTTCCTTTTTGCTAATCGGTTAACAAATTTAATCGATCCTGGATCAGATACTTGTTCTTCACCGCCAACTTATTCGGGGCGTCTAGTAGTCTGGCTTACGTAATCGCAACGCAGTCGCCCCGCTTTCTTCGGGAACAAGGTGTGCGCATTTCAGTACGGACATCTGAGGTCTCAAGGAATCGCATTCAGCAACTCACCCAATTGTTTCCTCAATTCCAACAACTCACTAGTCCTATTTCGCATTTAGGGTGCTTCCTTGCGCTGCGGTGGTATCGCTTCTAGGTACTAATTTCCAATCTCGATGATCTACCGTACGCTCGGTGGCAATCATCTTTTTTTCTTTTTTATTGGTCACGCCTCGCTTTTTCCAACAAACGCTGCCAGAATAAGCTGGTTTACCACGCTAATTTATCTCTTTTCAATCGATTTTTTATTGGTCAACATATTTTGTATGCCACTTTTTCGATTCAAATCTTTTGTATTTCAGACGTACAAATGTCGTGTCATATCATCCATGACCGCCTTTCACGTTGTGTGCGTATCTTACTCGCCATCAGAGGCGAATCTTCACTCTTAAGATTGAATCAAAATCATCAAGTGTGACAACTGTCAAACTAGTAATGTCCTTCCCAACTTTCCACTTTTAGACTCACCATTGCACTACCCTCACCCGTTGTTCTTACGGCATTGATAGTCTTAATGGTGTGGGTACTCTCTTGCGATGCTAACCGCAAGCGTGTGGCTTCTCTGGTTAGCCACAAAGCTATTAGTTGCACGGAATCGATCATTGCCCACATATCCACGCCGTTCACGACCACCTTCACATACAATAGCCTACGTACTATCTCTGGGTCGATCGGCACCCGAATGGCATTGCACACCGAATAGGGTTCACCACGAGCATAAGGCTCCCCTTTATTCTCCCCCCCGCCTTCTCCGATTTGAACATGCCAAATCTGATTGCGCTTTGGCTTTGGGCATTGGTACGACATATGCCCATTTCCCGACAATTGTAGCACTTGACACCAACTTCTTTCTATTTCACAACAACATCATTCTTTCTCTTTGACTTGTCACCCCGAAGACTTCCCCTTTATCTTCGACAAGGCATTCTTCTTTTTTCCACACAGGAGGGCAGAAGCCGACAATATCCGTCAATCGATCTGCCATCCCAAAGGCTTCGACCACATCCTTTTGGGTCTGTCTCATGAGCTCGTTCCTTGCCCACTTTTTCGAACCGACAAGAAATTGAATAATTTGTCCTCCTCGGACATGTCGAAATATTAAGAAGAATAGAAGAGAAAATAGTGACATACTCTCGAACAGGTTCCTGTGCTTTCCCGGCTTCTTCAAGCTTTCACGAGCTTGCCACTCTCGGCATTCTTGGGCAAGAACCGATCCATCAATTCCGCCTTCAATGCCCTAAAAAGATTGTACCTTTTCCTTCTTAGGGTCCATCTCCCTTGTACGCCACCACGGCTTGGCATTGTCGGTAAGATATAATGTTGCAATCGCAACTTGCTCATCCTCGGGGACTTTGGCCGTCTCAAAGTAGTGTTCAAGATCCCACAAGAAGTTTTTGAACACCTTGGCGTCACAAACTCCCGAATACGCCATTGGCTCGGGTACCTTTACCCTCGCCTTACTTACACCTTGCGCTCCAGCGGTGTTACGGAAACTTCCATCACACTCTGCTTCAAATAAGCAATGTCATTCTTGACACCGTCCATCATCTCCTGGAGTTGATGCACCTCCAGCACGACATCTGGTGGTCCTTGGATCTGCTCCACCAATGTCCGAGCATTCTCATCATGCTCCGTCACACCGACGGCTTGGACGAAGTGCAAAAGAAGGGTTTCCAACCGTGTGAACCGATCCGCGGTTGTTGCATGAGGTGTCGGAGACGAGTCGAGGCGCACTCCTTGCCTCTGGTTACTAGACGACGACGACATCTCCCAAAGGCTCGAACTTGAGCTCCGATACCAAATTTGTCACGAGGTGTCTCTCCCAGCACGGCCACCAGAATCCAACACCTTGACAACACACTCAATGGGTCAAGCGTACTGCCTTGACCCTTATGCGGAAACAAGTTATTATCAAAGATAATAAACACACTAACACTTACGAGAATCAATCTCAACCTTTATATTAACAAATAAAAGGAATACCCATAAAGAGCCAGCCCATGCACAAGGACTGCTCGGCCAACACAAGGCCAATGATAGAATACAATCCACTCGACTATTCTATCACTCACGATTGCCTATCTATAGCACAATCGTATGTCAACACGACACACTGTTGACTCACAATGCACAACCCATGCGCACCGTCACGCACACAACTCTGGCCACTCTCTTGCCTCTCGTGTGTACCTGCTTGCCTCTCGTGTCTACTCTCTGCCAATGCTCCACACATGCTGCCCCTATTTATAAACATAACTAGGGTTGGCAGAGAACACATGGGCCAAGCCCATCATCGGTCTTTCCCTACATAATAGGAGTCCTACTCAAACTAAGACTTCTAATCCCACAAGGACACTAACTCGTGCCACCGCCCGTGCCACACTGCTCGGCCCACCAAGCCCAACGCACATTCAGCCCACTCCGCATATCACGGTCCTTCCTATATAAGTCCAGCATCCAACTGGAACCCTAGGCACACATCTGCGCCGCCACTGTCCCGCACCCGCCGGGACTGTCCCACGCCCAGGGACGAAGGGTCTTACACTGGCCCATTGCGGCACGGTGTTGCGGGCGTTGCGGTACGGCGCTGCGCATTGTGGCACGACGGGTACACGACACTTGTATGACACGATGTTGCGCGTATGTGTACGATGTTGCCCCAGCGTTACTCTTAAATTGCAATTTAGTCCCTGATTTCTTCATTTCTTCAATTTTGGTCCCTGAAACTTCTGAAATTTAAAACAGAGCAAATTTGTGTAATTTCCATTTAATTAATTCTAATTAACTCCACAATTAACTTGAATTGAACACAATTAATATATAAAAACACGATACAAAATCGAGTTATCAAATACCCCACACTTAGTCTTTTGCTTGTCCTCAAGCAAACTACTAAATATAGTCCAAGAAAACACATATAACTCAACTAACCATGTTCATCAATTAAGCATAGGAGGTGTTCAACAATTCAAACTTGTTCGGGAAAATCCTAATCCTAATGCCTCATCAAATGTATCATGTGGAAATCAAGAAGAAATAATTCAAAATATCCATATTAAATCAACACACATCTAATCATAGAATCTCCCTAGGTGTAGTGTGTGTTCTAATCGACTCATCATCCAAACAATAGACTTCCCTTCAAACTAGTAGAAAGATAGTATGTTGATCACTTAGACGTCACAACAGCTAATTACAATTAACCATTTAGGGATCAAGTCACAATGCCACACTTATTACTTTCCTTTTTTTTTTTTTTATATATATATACTTTTTTTCAAACATATATATTTTCTTTTCTTTTTTTTTTCAATGTAGTGGGTATAAGCGTTTACTTAACCATGTTAACTTTAACTACCCTTGTAGCAGGTCTCACTCCGGTGGCTCCCGGACCTCAAAGACCTTAGGGCACCGGGCATTCAATTCCCTTCGGGAGTGATTCCTAAGTAGCAAAGAACACTTGCAAACTACCCTTATTAAAATAAATAATAGAAAAATAAATAGTGGCATGCTTCTCAAACCCCTATCAAATTACCATAACAGCTATCACAACATCCAGATGGTCTAACACTATTTATCTAAAAGTCCAAAAGTGATGCATCAATCAAACAATTTCGCCAAAATAGATGTGCTCAAGATAAGAGGGATTTCCTACAACTAGACGAATAAATCAAACTCAATCCTCAAGATTCTTACAATCAAACAAATAGTTTTTATCATAGGTAGAGTAAATCATACTTCAAGAGTTTATCGGATATCCCAAAAAGTTTAAAATTGCCATAAAATTCGAGAAAAATTTGAAAAATTTAGCCCGGAAAAGCTCACCCTACCCCACACTTAAAATGAACAATGTCCTCGGTGTGGAAGGTAGGTGAAAAACGAATACCCCACACTTAATCGAAACATCTATTAACACAATAAAACAAAGGAGATACGATAGATGCCCAAGACTAAGTAATATCCTAAAATAGAAAACACCAACAAGAAAAAAACAAAGAAAAAAAAAAGAAAAAAACGAAAAGAAAAACAAGAAAAAGGGAAAGAAGAAAAACTAGGTATCCAGTGGGTGCAACGTGCACCGGAATCAAAATGATGTGGCGTTGTGGTGGTTCGTATGGTGGAACCTCATCCTCAGCAGATATTCATATACCCTCAACTTGTATGTCCGTCCATAAGTTCCGGAGGGTAGTGATGGTCACAGGTGTAGTAGATGTGCTTTCCATACTAAGAGTTGCAGTTGCAATATCTATACCAAGAAATCTCGCAACTCTAGTGAAGTTATGTCTCAAAACACGTTCACAAGTGTTAGTAGCATATTCCTTAGCAGTTCAAAGCAAATATTCTAATTATGTTCACGGGAATACGTCTAAAAACATGTGATAACTCATTTTTGTCTATGGCATGAATCACTTCAATATTATCCTTTCTATTAATAACATGCATAATATGCAAACAATGAAGCACTGAATGAATAATCGAAGCTTTTGACCTTCTAAGATAAACAGAATGATGCACAGTGATATTGTCCCAAAATAGATTTTAAGGACAATTCTACTCTCTTCATACTTAAATCATGATCATATCCACCAAGTCTAAAAGAAATAGACATTTTATGATGCTCAAAAAGTATAGAAGATTTACATACTAGTACCTCGTAAGTAGCTCTTCCGCATTAAAATAGAGTATGCATCTGTGTATCTAACTCAAGAATTGTAAGGGTCTCCCAATCAATTCTTCTGTCATGATGTACTAATCCACTCAGAAATGAGTTGTAGCATTCAGTAGCTACATTCCGATCTACTTGAAATGAATAAATCGAGATAGCGATCGGTGGAGGATGAACTCTCTTCAGTGTCATAACTGCAAGGTAGCAACTATATGTATACAGAGATAGAAAAAGAGAGTTGAGTGAATTTAGAGATAAATAGGGGATAGAGTAATGAATAGCTACGAGTAGCAAAGTTTGCATAGTTCCCCATGAACACGGTCGTGCAATGCACATGCACAATCGAATTCTACCATTCTTGAATCTAATGTGTTCCAAAGAATTTATATGCAGTAAAATTTCTACTGAAACAATCATTATCCACTCAATACATCAATTGACAAAACAATGTCTTATCTAGAACATCCAACATCTATTTAATTAAACAGTGTAATCCCTATGTTGGAACATCCAATTTCTATCATGCCATGATCATTTAGCACATTTGTACCTGTCTGGAACTTCCAAAATCTACTCAAGTAAGCATAGTAGTCCTAAACTAGACATCCGGTCTCTAAATAAACGTGAAAATCCTATTCTGGAGCATCCAGTTTCTAAATAAACAGAGTAGACATAAATTACGCCAAAAACCACATAAGACACCTTTTAAAAAAAAAAAACACACAAACAAAAGACAAACAAAGAAAAACAAGAACAAGAAAAACAAAACAAAACAACGAAAAAAAAAACATAGGGTTGCCTCCTATAAGCGCTTTCTTATCATTAAGATGACTCCTTTCCTTCTGAAGGACTTTATGTTCCATTTTTGTTTTCTAACAATTCCCTGTAAAACTTCAACTTATGTTTGTTCACTTTGAATGATGTTTCACCCTCGTTCATTACTTCACAAGCTCCCATGGTGAGACTTGTTTGATAATGAAGGAGTCCATCCAATAGCTTTTTAAACATCCCGAAAATATTTTCAAATGTGAATATAATAACATTTTATCCTCAAGTTGAAAATCCTTTTAAACCGTTTATCATGCCAAATCCTATTTTTCCATTTAAAGTTCATTTAATTTCCATATTCATCAAATTTTAGGATTCTATCCAATGTACACAAAATGCTTTATAATTCAACAAGTGAATGCAAGGTGTTCAATGTACATAATAGTGTTGGACAAGGCCGAATATATCAAATGCATATACAACATCTAGAATAGTATATCATTTGGAAATTCATAGCATATCCTTGTCCTCAAACAACTCCTATTGCATAATTACTAACATCACATATCATATAGCCAATTTCAATCGGGGAGATGCCATAACGGGTGCAAAGAGTGAAAGAATTCCTTTAATAAGATTCATGCAAGAATGCCTTATAGAACACAAAAGGAATATCTTTTCCAGCTAAGCATATGAGTCATTTTTATGCATCTTTAAAACATAGATTCATATTTCACAAACAATGCATGAAGCGATATCAATCATAGGAAATCATCTATAAACTCTCTTATCATGTTAAGAAAATAATATAGCTAGAACAAGTTATCCGTAAAACAATAGAACATGTATGAGAGTAAAGGCTAGGATTGGTACGGAATATCAACAATTTTATAAAAAAAGCTCTTTTGTACCTCTTGAGTGCATTCGGTTGCAACTTCCTTTCGTTTCTCATTTGAGTGCATCATAATCAAGGAAGTTCTTACCTTCATCTTAGGAATCCATATCAAAGGTGGTATGGCAAGCCATTTCCCGCTTCAATCTGTAGTGGATCCCCGCATCGCACAGTCAAAAATTTGTTATTTATGATAATACCAAAGATAGATTAGGCATAATGTTTCAAT
>JAHSUH010002000.1:0-2500 GCA_025388415.1 Cynanchum wilfordii
AAAGTATCTTAAATGGAAATTGGGAGTTGAATTCATTATAGGATCTATTTCTCTTTTTTAGAAGATGACATGCCGCTACTCGGACTCGAACCGAGATGCTCTAGCACTGCTTCCTAAGAGCAGCGTGTCTACCAATTTCACCATAGCGGCTTGTCTTGAACTTATAATAGCTTATAAATAAACAATCGTCGAGATTGAAGAAGACAATTCAGTGCAATATTTTTTTTTTTTTTTTTCTGAAAAAAAATCAAATTAAAAATAATACAAAAAAATAGGGGTTAGAAAGTTCGTTATTTTAGTTTAGGGTCTTAGCCTCTTGGGGTTTTTCGTGTATTTTATGTTCTCTTAGAATTGAACCCTTGTAACTTCTACCTCAAAAAATATTTTTGGTTTCCTTTTTTAATGAACTTTTTCTCATTTATTTTCTCATTTTTTGAATTTCAGAAATTTACCTTCTATATTTTTATTCTATACTATTTTCTATATAATTCTATATTTTATCTATATTCTATTTCTATATAGTAATTCATAGAAATATAAAAAAAGGTTAACTAAAGTTAAATTCAATCTATTACTTTCACTAAAAATGAAATTCAAATTAAAAAATTATCTCCTTTTTTATAGATAGAGAAAAAGGGGATAAAAATACAATTTTTTATTGTAACTCTAACAAATAAAGAGTTCGATGGGGAAAAAGTCCTCCCCATCTTGTAAATGATAAAATATACTAACAAAAAAAAAAAAGAAGGATAACCCCTTTTATCTTGTATTTATGTGTTTGTCAAACAAAACAAGGGGAAACTTTTATATTTTTTAGAATTCAGTAAAAAGCTAAATATTTGTTAAATATAAAAGAGGGAACTTATTGCTATTTCATATTGATTAGTTTAACTCAATAGGAAATTTAAATTTTTGTAGCAAATAGGAAATGGTCAATTTTTTTTTTCGATTTGATTCGGATTATTGAAATTTTTGATTACTATTACTTAATATACTTAATACTTAAATTACTTAATACTTAAATTACTTAATACTTAAATACTTAATTTGTTAATTTTTTTGTTGCACAAAAAAACTTTTTGAATTTCCTGTGAAAGAGATTTCCCTAACGAAAAAGCTTTTAATGCTGTCCAATATCCCTTCTTTTTCCAAATATTTTTCCGAATACGCTTTTTGATGCAGAAATACGTTTTTTTGGAACTGCCATTTAAGATAAAAAGGATTACTTATTGTTTTAGTTGGATGTGAAAGACATCTATTGTTGAAACCAAATCCTTCTTTTTTTTTTTTTTTATTCTATTTATTCTTATTAATACCCCTTTCGGAAAAAGAAAGCTAAGGAGGGGGAGATATATGAAAATCGCATTTAGAAAAAATAGATTTCGTGTACTCTAAATACTAGAAATAGCGAAATGGAGACATACGAAGATATGTTATTTTTTTTTATTCCATAGAATCGCTGTAAATTTTTTTATTCATTCGATTGATTACGATCTTTATTTTATATTCTTTCTCATTGAAGTTGATATCTGTAGAATCTGTTGCACCATAGGAATGATATTCTTTCTCATTAAAGCCTATATCTATAGAATCCGTTGTACCATAGGAATCAAATTAAATCTTAATAATAAATCTTAATAATAATAAAAAAAAAAAAAAGAATTCAACTTTCCGTTTTCATTTTCTTTTTTATTAACCGGCCAAAAGGGGGTAGCTTTAATTTGCAAATTGCAAAAAAAAATAATGAATTGCTCTGTTTTCGTTTTATATCATTTATACTATTTGACCAAATCTAACTTCTTGATTTGAATTGAATATTTGAAGTATTTATAATAAAAAAAAAAATAAAGATAAAGAAAGTTAAGAATAAGTAAATAAGTATAAGTAAAGTATAAGTAAAGTAAGTATAAGTAAAGTATAAGTAAAGTAAGTATAAGTAAAGTATAAGTAAAGTAAGTATAAGTAAAGTATAAGTAAAGTAAGAGGAAAGACTTCTAAATTTCTATTTAAATTAGTTTAACTTAGTTCATATCTTGACTTTTTTGACTCCTTTCAAACAGGTAAGACCCCGTTAATCAGAAACAATAAATTAGGAAATTCATAATTCAAAAAGCTTTTTATGCAACAGACATATCAATACGGGTGGCTCATACCCTTCATCCCACTTCCCGTTCCTATATTACTAGGGGTGGGACTTCTTATTTTCCGACGGCAACGAAAAATTTTCGTCGCATGTGGGCTTTTCATAGTGTTTTATTGTTAAGTATAGTCATTATTTTTTCAATGAATCTGTCTATTCAGCAAATAAATAGCAATTCTAGCTATCAATATGTCTGGTCTTGGATCATTACTAATGATTTTTCTTTAGAATTCGGCTATTTGATAGATCCACTTACTTCTATTATGTCAATGTTAATAACTACCGTTGGAATTTTGGTTCTTATTTATAGTGATAATTATATGGCTCATGATCAAGGATATTTGAGATTTTTTGCTTATA
>JAHSUH010002000.1:7500-12177 GCA_025388415.1 Cynanchum wilfordii
TTTCTATTATTGAAAAAAGTTTTTCAATTATTGAAAAACTTTTTCAATTATTCAACGATGAAACTGATAAAAAAAAAGCGATATTGGTGGAAGAGATAAAATTGCTTTTACATATCTGTTTAAAAATGGCTTTTTATGCCCTTTTACGATTCATTTTTAAATTTATTTTAAAATTGATTTTACAATGTATTTTACGTACCTTTTGGAGAGTATCTTTTAAAAAAAATGGTTTTGAATCGATTAACCTTTTCAATAGTTGTCCAAATTCTTATAATAATCGTTTATAAGTACTGTATTTATTTGTTTTGTAATATTACTTCTTACTTAATTTTAATATTACTTCTTACTTATTTTGAATATTACTTCTTACTTAAGTAATAAAAGTAATAAAAAATATTAAAAAACAAATAAATACATACGCTAAATAGTAGAAAAGATAAGAAGAGATCCGACCTCCGCCTACATATTTGATAAGTTCGCCTATAAAGAAACTAAGAAAACCAACTGCATTTGTAATTCCATCAATTACTCGACGATCAAAACAATGAGTTACTTTAGACAATTCTCTAATGCCCCCGGTTAAGAATGTTTTATAAAAAGAATCTATATAAGCGCGATTATCTGACCAACTATATATGCCATTTAGCATTTTCTGCCAAAGGAGGCCCGGGGGCCCCCTTTAACAGCTGAATTAATTAAATCCAAATTTAGTAAGGAGGAATAGGGGGATTTATATAAAAAGACGCTATAAATATTCCTAAATAACCTATACTCACTGAAAAAATTGCATCTTTGAAAAATTCAGACCAATCCGTCAAATTTGTAGACGTTTTATGCAAAAGATTTATCGACGGAGTTACCCATTTAGATAATATATCACCATTGCCCCTCTTGATTGAAAGGAATTCTTATAAACCCAACGAACAAAGTAAATAGGCCCAATACAAGGAGAGGAAATAGCATATTATTGTCTGATTCGTAAGGATAGGAATCAAGCTTTTATTCTCAAAAAGAGGAATAGTAATATATGGTTGTGTTATATTCCTATCATTATCATCAATTCGATATGTTTTTTTTGAAAAAAGGAATAACTTTTATCATCAGTCATTGCTAATAAACGAACATTTTGATTAATTTTTTGAAACTGTCCTACCCCATAGAGATATTGAATAGAAAGGTAGTTTTTGTTTGCCACTATAATTTTGAAAATAAACATTTAAATGTCCCTCAAAAGTAAGTAAATATATCCGAAACATATAAAATGCGGTTAATCCTGCAGTAACCCAGGCTATTATTGCGAAAATCGTCGAATACAACCAAGTATCATTAAGAATTTCATCTTTGGACCAAAAACAAGCCAAAGGCGGAATACCACAAAGAGAGAGTGTACCTAATAAAAAAGCATTTTTTGTAATTGGTACATATTTTCTTAAACCTCCCATAAGAATCATATTCTGACTTTTATAGGGAGAATAGCCAACAATCCCTTCCATTGAATGAATAACGGATCCGGATCCTAAGAATAACAATGCTTTGGAATAGGCATGAGTAATCAAATGAAATAAAGCACTTTGATAAGACCCCATACCAAGAGCTAACATCATATAACCCAATTGCGACATTGTAGAATAGGCTAAACCTCTCTTAATATCTTTTTGAGCAAGAGCTAACGTAGCTCCTAATAAAACAGTTATTATTGCTATCAACGAGATTAAATTCATTATGGAAGGTATAACTATGAAAAGAGGAAGAAGCCGAGCTACAAGAAAAATTCCTGCCGCTACCATAGTAGCAGCGTGTATAAGAGCGGAAATCGGAGTAGGCCCTTCCATAGCATCGGGCAGCCATACATGAAGGGGAAATTGTGCAGATTTAGCAACGGCACCAGCAAATAACAGAACAGCACACAAAGTAACAAATAAAAAATTGACCTGGTTTTTAGAAATTAAGTCATTAAATATTTCGAATAAATCCTCAAATTCGAAACTACCCGTTATCCAATAAAAACCTAAAATTCCTAATAATAAACCAAAATCCCCTACACGATTTGTTACAAAAGCTTTTTGGCAAGCATTTGCTGCTTGTGGTCGTGTGAACCAAAATCCTATTAATAAATAGGAACACATTCCAACCAATTCCCAAAAAATATAAATTTGTACCAAATTAGAACTAGTAACTAATCCTAGCATGGAACCACAGAAAAAACTCATATAAGCAAAAAATCTCAAATATCCTTGATCATGAGCCATATAATTATCACTATAAATAAGAACCAAAATTCCAACGGTAGTTATTAACATTGACATAATAGAAGTAAGTGGATCTATCAAATAGCCGAATTCTAAAGAAAAATCATTAGTAATGATCCAAGACCAGACATATTGATAGCTAGAATTGCTATTTATTTGCTGAATAGACAGATTCATTGAAAAAATAATGACTATACTTAACAATAAAACACTATGAAAAGCCCACATGCGACGAAAATTTTTCGTTGCCGTCGGAAAAATAAGAAGTCCCACCCCTAGTAATATAGGAACGGGAAGTGGGATGAAGGGTATGAGCCACCCGTATTGATATGTCTGTTGCATAAAAAGCTTTTTGAATTATGAATTTCCTAATTTATTGTTTCTGATTAACGGGGTCTTACCTGTTTGAAAGGAGTCAAAAAAAGTCAAGATATGAACTAAGTTAAACTAATTTAAATAGAAATTTAGAAGTCTTTCCTCTTACTTTACTTATACTTTACTTATACTTACTTTACTTATACTTTACTTATACTTACTTTACTTATACTTTACTTATACTTACTTTACTTATACTTTACTTATACTTATTTACTTATTCTTAACTTTCTTTATCTTTATTTTTTTTTTTTATTATAAATACTTCAAATATTCAATTCAAATCAAGAAGTTAGATTTGGTCAAATAGTATAAATGATATAAAACGAAAACAGAGCAATTCATTATTTTTTTTTTGCAATTTGCAAATTAAAGCTACCCCGTTTGGCCGGTTAAAAAAAAAGAAAATGAAAACGGAAAGTTGATTTTTTTTTTTTTTTTATTATTATTAAGATTTATTATTAAGATTTAATTTGATTCCTATGGTACAACGGATTCTATAGATATAGGCTTTAATGAGAAAGAATATCATTCCTATGGTGCAACAGATTCTACAGATATCAACTTCAATGAGAAAGAATATAAAATAAAGATCGTAATCAATCGAATGAAAAAAAAAATTTACAGCGATTCTATGGAAAAAAAAAAATAACATATCTTCGTATGTCTCCATTTCGCTATTTCTAGTATTTAGAGTACACGAAATCTATTTTTTTCTAAATGCGATTTTCATATATCTCCCCCTCCTTAGCTTTCTTTTTTCCGAAAGGGGTATTAATAAGAATAAATAGAAAAAAAAAAAAACAAAAGAAGGATTTGGTTTCAACAATAGATGTCTTTCACATCCAACTAAAACAATAAGTAATCCTTTTTATCTTAAATGGCAGTTCCAAAAAAACGTATTTCTGCATCAAAAAAGCGTATTCGGAAAAATATTTGGAAAAAGAAGGGATATTGGACAGCATTAAAAGCTTTTTCGTTAGGGAAATCTCTTTCTACAGGAAATTCAAAAAGTTTTTTTGTGCAACAAAAAAATTAACAAATTAAGTATTTAAGTATTAAGTAATTTAAGTATTAAGTAATTTAAGTATTAAGTATATTAAGTAATAGTAATCAAAAATTTCAATAATCCGAATCAAAAAAAAAAAAAAAATTGACCATTTCCTATTTGCTACAAAAATTTAAATTTCCTATTGAGTTAAACTAATCAATATGAAATAGCAATAAGTTCCCTCTTTTATATTTAACAAATATTTAGCTTTTTACTGAATTCTAAAAATATAAAAGTTTCCCTGTTTTGTTTGACAAACACATAAATACAAGATAAAAGGGGGTCCTTCTTTTTTTTTTTTTTGTTAGTATATTTTATCATTTACAAGATGGGGAGGACTTTTTCCCCATCGAACTCTTTATTTGTTAGAGTTACAATAAAAATTGTATTTTTATCCCCTTTTCTCTATCTATAAAAAAGGAGATAATTTTTTAATTTGAATTTCATTTTTAGTGAAAGTAATAGATTGAATTTAACTTTAGTTAACCTTTTTTATATATTTCTATGAATTACTATATAGAAATAGAATATAGATAAAATATAGAATTATATAGAAAATAGTATAGAATAAAAATATAGAAGGTAAATTTCTGAAATTCAAAAAATGAGAAAATAAATGAGAAAAAGTTCATTAAAAAAAGAAACCAAAAATATTTTTTTGAGGTAGAAGTTACAAGGGTTCAATTCTAAGAGAACATAAAATACACGAAAAACCCCAAGAGGCTAAGACCCTAAACTAAAATAACGAACTTTCTAACCCCTATTTTTTTGTATTATTTTTAATTTGTTTTTTTTTTTCAGAAAAAAAAAAAAAAAAAAAATATTGCACTGAATTGTCTTCTTCAATCTCGACGATTGTTTATTTATAAGCTATTATAAGTTCAAGACAAGCCGCTATGGTGAAATTGGTAGACACGCTGCTCTTAGGAAGCAGTGCTAGAGCATCTCGGTTCGAGTCCGAGTAGCGGCATGTCATCTTCTAAAAAAGAGAAATAGATCCTA
>JAHSUH010002001.1:0-13617 GCA_025388415.1 Cynanchum wilfordii
TCAAATTGAAAGTGTAAAACAATAAGCGATTCATAATGTATATTAAACATATCCTTTAGGAAATGTATAAATCATTAATTAATCGATCTAAATAAAAGAGAATCCTAGGACACAAAATCATAACATATAAAGGAATAGTAATACAAGAACGAAAGAAAGGAAAGAGAAAGTTGTCGTGTTGCTCTCACTGGCTCCACGGGGCCCGGCTTAATCCTCAAGACCTCGTTACACTCGTACTCACGGATCCTTATCCCGCTCGAAGATCTTCATCTACCACTCCTCAACTAAACTATCTGATATCCCTTATGGTGGCTCAACCCTACACGAAAGAAGAAAGAAAATGGCGAAAACTAGAGCTTATCACGAAATTCCTATTGGCTAGGAACCGGAAATGCTCTGGATGAGTGATTACGGTGTGCTTCAACAAGGCGGGGAGTGCATCTATTTATAGGAGTAGAAAGGGGCTGAAAACGGTGAAAATTCGATGTGGGACGCCAAAAATACCGTCAACCGGGCTGCAACAGCGAACACGCCCGTCTTGCCGTCTCAACACGGCCAACAACACGGCCGGGAACACGCCGTTCGGCCTTGGGAACAAAAATTACACTTTTTGTCTCGATTTCTTCCTTTCTTAAATTTTGGTCCTCAAACCTGTCAAAAAAAGAGAAGGAATTTGCGTAATTTCCTTTCAATTAAATACAATTAACTCCATAATTAACTCGAATTGAACACGATTAATGTATAAAAACATGATATACAATCGAGTTATCAATAACTCATCACATGCGAAAAGAATGAAGTACTTAAAATTGCTTGGCATAAACCATTCTATGCAAGATCAAATAGAAACAACCCGAAACTCATATTCATCCAACACATGTCAAGTCATAGAATTTTCACAGGTATAGTGTGTGTTATTTGAATTCATCATTCAACCAACAAACTCCTCCACACAACAAGAAACAATAGTACATCAATCCTTCCGTAGTTTACACAGTCCAATTACAATCACCTTCAAGAACTCAAGCTACTCGACACTTATTCCGCATATATATATATATATTTATTTATTTATTTATTGATAAACACCCAGAGAGTATTGTTGCTTAACCATATAAACCTTAACTACCCATGTAATCTAGTCTCAATCCTGTGGCTCCCATCACTAAAAGACCTTAGGGCACCTGGCATTCAATTCCCTTCAAGATGGTCCCCTCGCAGCAAAGGATACATGCAAACTGATTCTTATTTCATCCTTTATCCCCGGAAAATAAACTAAACCCAGTGGCAAGTTCCTCAAATTCCTTCAAGTAACTATAACATATATCATGGTTTCTGATGAGCTACTTTTGTATATAAAAATAGTATGAATAATCTAATGAAATAGTAATGAAAATAATAAGAAATCTCAAGATTAAAATAAGTTTGTCACTTGAATAATAAACTTACCTAGGCAGAGTACCTATCATATAGTTTAGTAAATAAAAGTAAGTATCAAGATTTTAATATTTATAAAAATCGTTTTCCCCAAGACATCTATTATGAAATAGTGTGGAAAAATATAATTAGGTCAACTATGATAATGTTTTGTAATTATGAATCAATCTCAATTAATTCAACCAATATCAAGAGTGATAAGATTGAATTCTAATTTCCTAGAAAGCAAAGTATAACAAGGCAAAGTAGAGAATTAAGCATGTAATGGAAGGTAAAAACTCAAGGGAAAATCATCGGTAAAATGAAGGATACAAACTACTAAGGGCAAGATTAATCATGAATTAACTATCATAATCTCACCAATATTCAAGTCTAAAGATGAACTTCTTCAATACAATTCGTTGCAAGAAATTCATAGATTTAAGAACACTCGAATGTTGACAAGATCAAATCTCCCATCAATCATCCTAGTCTCGGTCCATCAAAAGGAAATCTAATCAAATCAACTTGGCCCTAATCATATGTCCTAGATCCGGCCTAACAATTAGTTTTATTCGAAACTACAACTTCAAATCAAAGCTCAACTCAAATTACAATTCAATACCAAAGCTAAGATAGAAATTGCAATTCAAATCAATAAAACCACAATATTCAATCCATGAAAACCATAAATTGCCCAAAGTAAATTGTAAGATAAAACCAACCATTTCTACCTAAGAGAAATGTAGAGAGAAGAGTTCTTAAGGTTTGTAGCTAGAAGTAGAGGAACCTCTTCAACTCCCTCCTTGTAATTCTTCTTGTTCTTCTTCAAATTTCCAATTGAGATAGTTGAATCCTCTCTTGCAAGACTTCAAAGAAACTCCTTACAATTTGAGGCAATCTCACAAAAAGAACTACAAGAGACTCTTACAACTACAACAAGTGAGAAAGATCTCAAGAGAAATGAAAATTACAAAGTATAGATCAAATCTCAAAGCCTAACCAATAATTCAAGAATCAAATTGATAGAATAACACCTTCCAAGACTAAACAATACTTCTAGCAATCTAGTTAATCAACCAGCCAGCCTAAAAAATGTTGGAAATACAAATATTTATAGATAAACGAAATTGGGGGCAAATTAGTCTTTTTAGATAAAATTCTTTAAAAAATTGAAACAGTGAATTAACACGGGCGGTGTGGTAGGCAACACGCCCTCGGTGGCAGGTATATCACCGAGCACGTGTTCTTCCTGGCCGTGTTCATCCTTCATACCGGGCGTGTTCATCCAATGAGCACGTGTTCTATAGTGTTGCAAGGCGTGTTCTTCAACCGAGCGCGTCTTCTTTGACTGGGCGCGTTCAGCTTTCTAGAATTTGTATTTTTAGTCCCTGAATTGCACTTTTTTGGTCAATTAACCCTAAGAACTTCCCGAAATCGGAAATATCACAATTAAATACACAATTAACAAATTTATCTCAATTTACTCTAATAAACCTCAACAATTATGCACAAATATCCTTCCAAAACATTATCCAATTTAGCGTTATCACAATACTCCACAACTTAAACTTTGCTTGTCCTCAAGCAAATCAAAGAAGGAATTTCCACGAAAAATCGATTGAAAATAATCAAGTGCATAAATGTTTAATCAAATAATTCAAAGTAACTAGTTTACCTTTCAAAGATCTCATAAACAAAATGTTTAAGGAATGATTCACTTCTATGCCTCATCAAGTGTTTTCATGTTTAAGTCAAGAAAAATAAATTTGAACAAATCATTTTCAACTTAAATACGAAAAATGATCATAAAAGCATCCTGAGTGAAGTGTGTGCTCTATCTCAATTAGTGATCCAAATAGAAAATTTCCTCTCAAAGTAAATTACTCAAATAGTGGTTCGGTCGATCGAAAACTTCAAAAATGAGACATAATTGCAATCAAATCTCAAGAAACAAACCACTTATTGAAAAACAAATTTTTATTCAATTTATTCTTCTTCTTTTTCAAGTTTTTTATTGTTTGCTTAACAATATCAACTTTAACTACCCTTGTAACGAGTTCCACTCCGATGACTCCCAGATCCCGAGAACCTTAGGACACCGGGCATTCATTTTCCATAAGGAGTGGTGCTCAAGTAGCAAAGGATACATGCAAAACAACCTTTTATTCAGCAATTTATTCAACGAAAATTAATAAAAGTGTAGCAAGTCTCTAAAAGAATTTTCAAGTGAAAACGCAAGTTATTTCCGTTCCTAAAATACTTAATACTATTCAAATAAACTGTCCAAAAGTAGTCCACTAATCATAACAACCAACCAAGAATAGCTATGTCAAAAGAGTTTTTTTTCAGGATTTTCCTATAATCATGCTCGTATCAAGTATCAACAAAATGAACTAAATCAAATCTCGAGACTTTCAACAATCAACAACCGATATCTATCATCGGCTAAGCAAATCAAATTCCCAAAACAAAGTTCACAAAATAATCTTTTTAAGTAAACTAATTATTTTGAAAAATTTGAAAAAATTTTGCAATTTTTTTGAAAATATTTGCAAATTGAGATAAACGAACTCACACACCTACCCCACAACTTGAAAATTGCATTGTCCTCGGTGTAAAAAGCTAATACCCCACAACTTATTTTAAGGAAAAATAAGAAAGCGAGAAAAACTATTAAAAAGAAAAGGAAATAGGTGTGGAAAATCTAGTAAAAGAAATCAAGTTACAAAGTGAAAAAGAAGAAAGACTCTCCTATCAAGTTCATCAATCGAGGTACATGTCGTTATCTTTCTTGGTGAAAGGTTCCATGTAAACTTTCAATCTTTGGCCGTTGATTTTAAACGTCGATCCATCTTCTCTTATTACTTCGTAAACTCCATATGGAAGGACTTAAGAAATTACGAACGGACGGTCCAATAGCTTTCCAATTTTCCTGGAGACATTTTCAAAAGAGAGTTAAAGATTAAAACTTTATCCCCACAGGAAAATTCTTTTTGACCTCGAAGATGCTTATGATGCCATAATTTGGATTTCATCTTGAAATTCAAAGAATTCTCGTAAGCTTGAAATCTCCATTCGTCGAGTTCGTGAAGTTGCAAAATTCTTTCTTTCGTAGTAAGTTCGTCATCCAAATTGCACTTCGAAGAGCCCAAAAAGCTTTATGTTCAATTTCAAAGGGCAAGTGACAAGTTTTACCATAGAGAAGTCGATATGGAGAAAATCCCGTTGAAGTACGAATTGCAGTCCGGAAAGCCCATAAAGCATCTTCTAGCTTTAAAGACCAATCTTTCCTGTTAACTCCCACAGTTTTCTCTAAAATTCTTTTGATTCCTCGATTTGTTACTTCTACTTGTCCACTTGTTTGAGGGTGGTATGATGTGGATAGTCGATGTTGGACTCCATATCTCTTGAGGATCTTCTCGAGTTGAGAATTACAAAAGTGAGTTCCTCTATCGCTGATTAATGCTTTCGGGCACCCAAACCTTTCAAACAAACGTTGAAGAAACTTGCATACAATTTTAGCATCGTTAGTAGCACAAGCTTGGGCCTCCGACCACTTAGAAAAATACTCAACAACTAATGAAATATACTTATTTCCATAAGAAGAAGGAAAAGGGCCCATAAAATCAATACCCCAAATATCAAAGATCTCGACACTTTGAATAATCCGTTGTGGCATTCGGTCTCGTACTGAGATTTTTCCGGTCCGTTGACAAGTATCACACGCTTTTACAAAGGAGTGTGCATCTTTGAACATTGCCGGCCAATAAAAACTAGCTTTCGATACCTTTCTTACTGTGTTGTTTGTAGCTAGGTGTCCTCCCGTTGGTCCCGTGTGACAATGTTCTAGAATCTCGAAACATTCCATCCCCGAAACACATCTTCTAATAATTTGATCAGCACAAATTAGGTATAAGAACGGATCTTCCCAAAAATAGTATTTTAAATCGGAAAAGAATTTATGCTTTTGTTGAGAAGATAGATCACTTGGAAGTATTCTAGCGGCAAGATAGTTAGCAATATCGGCAAACCAAGGAAGAGATTTATCAATAAAATTTAAAACTTCTATTAAAAATAAACTCTCATCGGGAAATGTATCGGCTATCATGGTTTTATCGAGGGCCTCAAGCTCGGGATTTTTTAATCGAGATAAGTGATCTGCAGCCTACATTTTCGCATCCTTTCTTGTCACGGATTTCAATATCGAATTCCTACAATAATAATACCCATCTTATTAATCTTGGTTTTGCATCAATTTTGTTAAAGAGGTATTTTAAAGCAGAATGATCGATATAGACAATAGTTTTTGACATGATTAAGTAAGAACGGAATTTATCAAAAGCAAAAACAACAGCTAGCAATTCTTTCTCGGTAGTAGTGTAGTGCGTCCGTGCATCCGTGAGAGTTTTACTAGCATAGGATATAATATGGAATTTCTTGTCACGTCGTTGTCCTAAAACTACCCCTACCGCATAATCACTAGCATCACACATAAGTTCAAAAGGAAGACTCCAATCGGGTGATATCATGATAGGTGGAGTAGTCAATAATTTCTTCAAAATATTAAAGGCATGAAGACAATTTTTATCAAATAAAAAGGGAACATCTTTTCCAAGCAAGTTGTTCAAAGGTCTAGCAATCAATGAAATTTTTTTAATAAAACGACGATAAAATCTAGCATGTCCTAGAAAACTTCGAACACCTTTAACATTCATAGGAGGGGGAAGTTTTGAAATAACTTCTATATTAGCCTTATCAACCTCCAATCCAAAATGTGAAATTTTATGCCCAAGGACTACTCCCTCTTGTACCATAAAATGACATTTTCCCCAATTTAAAACGAGATTAGCTTTCAAACATCTCCTAAGCATACTTTCTAGATTCTTTAGGCATGATTCAAAGGAATTACCAAAGATGGAAAAATCATCCATGAAAACTTCCATAGTATCTCCTAACATGTCATCAAAAATAGATGTCATACAACGTTGAAAAGTGGTCGGAGCATTACATGAACCAAAGGGCATACGCCTATATGCAAAGGTACCATGTGGACAAGTAAAAGTAGTCTTATGTTGGTCTTCGGGAGCAATAGGAATTTGAAAATAACCCAAAAAGCCATCTAAAAAGCAATAATAGGAATGTCCGGCAAGTCTTTCAAGCATTTGATCAATAAAAGGGAGAGGGAAATGATCTTTCCTAGTAGCACTTTTCAATTTACGGTAATCAATACAAACACGATGTCCAATCATAGTTCTAGTAGGAATAAGCTCATTGTTGTCATTCTTGACCACCGTAATACCTCCCTTTTTAGGCACAACTTGCACGGGACTTACCCACTCACTATCCGAGATAGGATAGATCAAACCTGCATCCAACAATTTAACAACCTCTTTCTTTACTATCTCACACATGTTAGGATTCAATCTTCTTTGAGGTTGTACACAAGGTTTGTAATCATTTTCAAGAAAAATCTTGTGAGAACAAAAGCTTGGACTTATACCTGGAATATCCATAATCTTAAATGCAAATGTCCGCTTATACCTTTTAAGTATACCTAATGTAAGCTCCTTTTGTTATTCCATTAAATTTGAAGCAAGTATTACCGGGAGCTTTTTGTCTTCATCAAGAAAGCCATAACATAAATGACTTGGTAATTCCTTTAATTCAAGATCCGGAGGGTCAACAAAGGAAGTTTGCTTCTTTTGAAGTTCCTTGACATTTGCATAAGAATCCAAAGAATCATCATCTTCACATATAGTAACATGATTAGGATCATCTAACAAAATTTTATTCATGTTATTTTCCACAAGTTGATCAATACAATCCAATGAAAACAACTCATCATCTAATTCCATAGGTTGCATAAGAATAGAATTCAAATTATAAGACATGCTTTCCTCATCTACTCTCATTTTGATATGATCATTGAGAACTTCATTCAATGCTTTGATAGTAGCTAGAAAGGAACTTCCAAAAATGAGAGGAGCATCATTATGCATGTCTAGAACAACAAAATCTACTGGACAAATCAAAGAATTTATTTTCACAATCAAGTTTGTGACAATTCCTAATGGAAAATGAATTGTTCTATTATCAAAATGCACTCTCATTTTGGTAAACTGTAAATCATACAGTCCTAGCTGTTTGAATAGAAACAGAGGCATGAAGTTCATACTTGTACTAGCATCCACTAAAGCATGTAAATCATGTATGTTCCCTATAGTACAAGACAATGACAAGTGATTAGGGAACTTTTGAATTGAAGAACATCCTTCCAAAAGTGCTATAGAACATACTTTACTCAATGTTACTCCATCAAGATCAAAAGAATATTTTTTAGTACAAACGTCTTTAAGAAATTTAGCATACTTTTGCACACTACTAATCAACTCAAGTAATGGAAAATTCAAGGAAATTCTTTTAAGAGAATTGAAGAAATGATTGAAAGTCTCCCTTTCTTTTTCTTCCTTAGATTTAGCCGAGAGGGGCATTACATTTTGTGCCATTATTTCAACTCCTTTTCTTCCAAACTGCAAGATCAAATTACTAAGTCTCTTCCCAAGTCCCTACAAAAATTGATTATAAAGAAAATAAAAGAGAATACTTGACGGAAATTTTAAGGAAAAGAGATTGAAACAAAAATAATGCATGCTGTCGGGTGGAATAAAAACAGAGGAAACTGCAGGGGAAAATGAAATATACCCAATGGAATTTGTACAAAAACAGAGTTGTACATAGTGAAGCTACTGGAATTTTTCTGAAAAACAGAGGAATGAAGAAGCAGCCTACTGGAATTACAAAATTAACAGAGCAGTTTGCATACTGAAGTTTAGTGGAAAAATTACAGCAGAGGCAGTGAAGATTGCTTACTGGAATTTCACACAAAAACAGAATAAAACAGCAAGTATCTACTGGATTTAATACAATACAGCAGTGGTGCATACAGATTGCTATTGTACTGCCCAAAAAGTCAGTGAAAATGCAGTGTACAAATATATATATATAAATCAATACACCTAGCTACTGGAAATGGAAAACCAAATAAATGAGATTACATACAACTAATGTATCTATATGCAATCATTACAACTCCATGTAGAGTGAAGTTACATAGAAGCCATATACTAGCCTACTGTAATACAAAGACAAATCATGCAGAAAGCTAACTACATATATACAATAATACAATATATACGTACAGTATACTACCTAATTCAATTCCATGCATACGAAAAATATACAAGCTAACTCCATCTCATGCAAAAACCAATACTAAATTATAATTGCAACTCAAAGAAAGAAAGGCAACAAGTCTACTGGAATGAATTAAATAAACAAACTGGAAAATGCTGGATGAATTTGAACGTAAATGTTGGTCATCAAACTAGCATTTCTTAGAATTAATTTCTAAGAATGCTTCTTAATCTAAAACTAAACAAACATATTACCTAAGAACTTAAGAATACTAGATAGAATCATAAAAATGCAATTCTAAGGAAAAATAATGGTGACCAAATATTGAAGACAAATCATGCAAACTAAAACTAAATCCTATCAATATATGCAAAATAAGTAATCTAAATATAAAGCCATACCTAAACTCATATCAAGCACAAAACAAGGTTAACAAAAAATAAAAGGCATGAAAAACTCCTAACATTAGTCCTAAAATCTATCAAAAAGAAGTATCATAATAATAACAATAATAATCTCCATGAATTGGAAACATTATTAAAATACTAACTTCTACAACTAAACTAACTAAACTAGAAAGCACTTAAAGAATATAAAGACATGAAGATAAAATGATATGAAAATGAAATACTAACTAAGAAATGAAAGACAAGTAATGAAAATGCAAAACAAGTAAATGACAAGTAATGAAAATAAGGTTAAGAAGAGAAGTAAACTAAACTACTCTACCATAATACCTAAAAATCAAGACAATGTCCATAACAACTACCTAAGTTAAAGGATTAACATGAAACATAAGGCATGAAAATACACCTAGGACATGAAATACAAATCTATTAAAGACAAAATCAATCAAGAAAGTAAAGCACTAAAGTTATAAGAATGAGAAGTAGAACATTGAAGAGAAAGTTAGAAAACTAGTAAGATCCTATACTAACCATACCTAAGAACTATTTAGAAAACACTAAAGATACTAATAGCAAAATAAGAGGTTAAGAAAATTATTAGACCTAAATTCTATCCTAAGGATTAGACTAAGAAACATAACCTAAAGATCTAAATAAAATCCTAAGAATGAAAGTAAGTAGAACTAAAAATTAACCTAATCTAAGGCACTAAACTAACTAAGCTATCTAATCTAGATCAAAATCAACTAAAGTTAACCTAAATCCAAATATCTAAACTATATTCTAACTAAAACTTAATAAGGAAAGGTTAATCCTAAGGGATCTATACTTACCAAAAATCTAACTAAGGCTAAAATCATTAAACTAAAGTCAATTAAAATACTAAATAAATAACTAGATCAAAATTCTAAAAATTAGTCCTAAAGAAAAACGAATCAAGGTAAGTAAAGTCAAGTGTCAAGTAACATAAAATTTCTAATCAATTCTAATATAAGAACAAGAAAAATCATAGAATCAAAGTTAAGCTACTCAACTTAAAAATAAGAAACAACTAATCAAATGAAATTAAAATCAATCAATCAAATATCAAAGATCTATCAAGAAGACCAAAGATACTTCAAGAAAAATAAAAGATACTTAAGATTGATTTCATATAACAAATCATAACATAGTTGAACTATTATATAATTCACATCATTACCATGAAAATTTTCCCAATAATCATAAGAAATTAGGAGGAAAACTTCATGAATTCAAAAGAATAGAATTCCCCGGCAACGGCGCCAAAAATCTGATGAGCTACTTTTGTATATAAAAATAGTATGAATAATCGAATGAAATAGTAACAAAAATAATAAGAAATCTCAAGATTAAAATAGGTTTGTCACTTAAATAATAAACTCACCTAGGCAGAGTACCTATCGTATAGTTTAGTAAATAAAAGTAAGTATCAAGATTTTAATATTTATAAAAATCGTTTTCCCCAAGAGATCTATTATGAAATAGTGTGGAAAAATATAATTAGGTCAACTATGATAATGTTTTGGAATTATGAATCAATCTCAAGTAATTCAACCAATATCAAGAATGATAAGATTGAATTCTAATTTCCTAGAAAGCAAAGTATAACAAGGCAAAGTAGAGAATTAAGCATGTAATGGAAGGTAGAAACTCAATGGAAAATCATAGGTAAAATGAAGGATACAAACTACTAAGGGCAAGATTAATCATGAATTAACTATCATAATCTCACCAATATTCAAGTCTAAAGATGAACTTCTTCAATACAATTCGTTGCAAGAAATTCATAGATTTAAGAACACTTGAATGTTGACAAGATCAAATCTCCTATCAATCATCCTAGTTCCGGTCAATCAAAAGGAAATCTAACCAAATCAACTTGGCACTAATCATATGTCCTAGTTCCGACCTAACAATTAGTGTTAATCCGAAACTACAACTTCAAATCAAAGCTCAACTCAAATTACAATTCAATACCAAAGCTAAGATAGAAATTGCAATTCAAATCAATAAAACCACAATATTCAATCTATGAAAACCATAAATTGCCCAAAGTAAATTGTAAGATAAAACCAACCATTTCTACCGAAGAGAAATGTAGAGAGAAGAGTTCCTAAGGTTGGTAGCTAGATACAAGATAGAGATTACAAAAGTAATAGAAGTAGAGGAACCTCTTCAACTCCCTCCATGTAATTCTTCTTGTTCTTCTTCAAATTTCCAATTAAGATAGTTGAATCCTCTCTTGCAAGACTTCAAGGAAACTCCTTACAATTCGAGGCAATCTCACAAAAAGAACTACAAGAGACTCTTACAACTACAACAAGTGAGAAAGATCTCAAGAGAAATGAAAATTACAAAGTATAGATCAAATCTCAAAGCCTAACCAACAATTCAAGAATCAAATTGATAGAATAACACCTTCCAAAACTAAACAATACTTCTAGCAATCTAGTCAATCAACCAGCCAGCCTCAACAATGCTGGAAATACTAATATTTATAGATAACCGAAACTGGGGTAAAATTAGTCTTTTTAGATAAAATTCTCAAAAAAATTGGAACAACGAATTAACAACGGGCTCAGTAGTATAGGCAACACGCCCCTCGGTGACAGGTATATCACCGAGCACGTGTTCTATAGTGTTGCAGGGCATGTTCTTCAGCTGAGTGCGTGTTCTTTGACTGGGTGCGTTCAGCTTTCCAGAATATGCATATTTAGTCCCCGAACTACACTTTTTTGGTCAATTAACCCCAAGAACTTCCCGAAATCGGAAATATCACAATTAAGTACACAATTAACAAATTTATCTCAATTTACTCTAATAAACCTCAACAATTATGCACAAATATCCTTCCAAAATATTATCAAATTTAGTGTTATCGGTTTCCGAAAGATATCATACTATGATCTCAAGTGTCCAAAGATAATCCGTCAATTAAACAATTAAACAAAATGTTGTGCTTAAATTATTCAAGAATTTCCTATAAAAGGACTTGTATCAAACTTCTATGAAGAATTCAAATCATCTCTAAAAACTTAAGCATTTAAATAGCTAACACATATCATAGGCTGAGTAAATCAAGCTTCCACATAGAATACTTATTCAAGCTCCCTATAAGTGCTTCTTTACTGTCATTAAGTTGGACCGCCTTTCGTCCTCAAAAGGACTTTATGTTTGATTTTCTCAAATAATTCCTTGAAAAATTTCAACTTCTGTTTGTTCACTTTGAATGATGTTTCACCCTCATTCATTACTTCGCAAGCTCCCATGGTGAGACTTGTTTAATAACAATTGAGTTTGTACAATAGCTTTTAAAACATCCTCAAAACATTTTCAAATGTGAATATAGTAACATTTTATCCTCAAGTTGAAATTCCTTTAAACTGTCTATCATGTCAAATCCTATTTTTCCAATTAAAGCTCATTGAATTTATCATATTCATAAAATTCATTCAATTGTAGGATTATATCCAATGTACACTAAATGTTTTATAATTCAACAAGTGAGTGCAGGGTGATCAGTGTACATAGTAGTGTTGGACAAGACTGATAACTCAATTTTATATTATGTTTTTATACATTAATTGTGTTCAATTCGAGTTAATTATGGATTTAATTGGACTTAATTGAATGGGAATTACTCAAATTCTTTATGTTTTCGTTTTCGGTAGTTTTAGGGACCAAAATTGAAGAAAGGAAGAAATCGGGGACTAAATTACAATTTAAGAGTAACACGTGCAACATCGTGCCACACACGCGCAGCATTGTGCCATATAAGTGTCGTGCCACAATGTGCAAGACCGCTGCGCTATGGCCTAGTAAATGTCCCACATTGGAAAATTTCTGTTTTCCAGCCCAACTTACCCCTATAAATAGAGGCATCATGTGCAAGCTTTGGCACACCGAGTCACTCGGAACAGGAGCATTTCCGTGTTCCTAGCCAATAGGAATTTCGTGATAAGCTCTAGTCGAGTTTTTAGTTTTCATTTTTCTTTCTTCTCGAGTGTAGGGTTGAGCCTCCACCATAATGGATACCCTATAGTTTAGTTGAGGGAGTGATAGCTGAAGATCTTTAGAGAGAGATAAGGATCCGGAGTACAAGTCTCGGCAGTGCGGAGGATTAAGCCATTCGGCTGCGGGAAGCGGAGAGCAACACGACAACTTTCTCTTTCCTTTTCTTTTCGTTCTTGTATTACTTTTCCTTTAAATGTTATGATTCCGTGCGATACTCTTTATTTTGATTGATTGATTAATGATTTTTATATTTCCGGAAAGGATATGTTTTAATATACATTATGAATTGCTTATTGTTTTACGCTTTCGATTTAATTCTCGTATTGAGTTTATGCCATGAAACTTAGGTTGATGCTTGATACTACAATAGTTAATTGAATTGACGGTTTGTTTAATGAGTCCCCACCATAGGATATTTAATGAGTTTCAGATTAGGACTAATAACTACGGTCGTAACTTGAGGTTAGACATCCTAATAATCCTGGGTTTGGAATTAATGCAAATCTTAAGGTTATGTTATTAAATTGGCGCTTAATAACTAATCTAAAAAGGTTTAGGATTT
>JAHSUH010002002.1:0-15324 GCA_025388415.1 Cynanchum wilfordii
GTAAGGAGTTTCCATTGAAGTCTTCTAAAAAAGAGAGGATTCAAACTCTCTCAATTGAAGTTTTTTTGAAGAAGAACAAGAAGACATAGTAAGGAGGGAGTTGAAGAGTGTTCCTCTACTCACACATTTTTGTAATCTCTATCTTGTATCTAGTTTCCCAACCTTAGGAACTCTTTCTCATACTTTCTCTTAGGTAGAAATGGTTGGTTTTATGTTACTTATTCCTTTTGGCATTTTATAGATTTTCATGGATGATTGTTGTAGTTTTATTAATTCGAATTGCAATTTCTATCTTAGCTTTGGATCTGAATTTTGCCCTTTAGTTTGAGCTTTGATTTGGAATTGTGGTTTCGGGTTAATAATACTAAGTTTGGCCGAACCAGGATACACATTAGTGTCAAGTTTATATGATTAGGTTTCCTATTGAGGAGATCGGAACTGTTGTGATTGATAGGAGATTTGATCTTGTCAACATTTAAAGAGTGTTCTTGAATCTATGAATTTCTTGCAACTAACGTATTGGGAAGTTCATCTTTAGACTTGAATTTGGTGAGATTATAATAGTTAATTCATGATTAATCTTGCCCTTAGAAGTTTGTATCCTCCATTTTACCTATGATTTTCCCTTGAGTTTCTACCATCCATATTACTTGCTTTCCATCTACTTTGCTTTATTTTACTTTGCTTTCTAGGAAATTAGATTTCAATCTTATCACTCTTGATATTGGTTAAATTACTTGAGATTAATTCATATTTCCAAAACATTATCATAGTTGACCTAATTATATTTTTCCACACTATTTCATAATAGACGTCTTGGGGAAAATGATTTTTATAAATTTTAAAATCTTGATACTTACTTTTAATTACTAATTATAAGATAGGTACTTCGCCTAGGTGAGTTTATTATTTAAGTGACAAACCTATTTTATTCTTGAGATTTCTTATTATTTTCATTACTATTTTATTCGATTATTTATACTATTTTTATATACAAAAGTAGCTCAGCGTTGAAAGCGATTGTGACATATATGTTAATGTTTTATCTTTCTAGTTGTTCAAATTGTCCAAATTTTTCACAAATTGTTAAAATTTCTCGAATTTCAAAATTTTAAACATTTTCAAACTGTCCGATTATTTGAGAAGATGAATTGATGAGTTATTCTGAAGTTTGAACTACTTTGCAACTAATACGTGCTATGATAACGCTAAATTTGATAATATTTTGGAAGGATATTTGTGCATAATTGTTGAGGTTTATTAGAGTAAATTGAGATAAATGTGTCAATTGTGGACTTAATTGTGATATATCCGATTTCGGGAAGTTCTTGGGGTTAATTGACCAAAAGAGTGAAGTTCAGGGACTTAAAATGCAAATTCCGGAAAGTTGTACGCGCCTAGTCAAAGAACACGTGCTCAGTTGAAGAACACGCCCTTCATGAAGGCTCAACAAGCCCTGCAACACTATAGAACACGTGCTCAATGGATGAACACGCCCAATATGAAGGATGAACACAGCCAGAAGAACACGTGCTCAGTGATAAACATGTCACCGAGGGCGTGTTGCATATACCACTGAGCCTGTGTTGACTCACTGCTCCTAATTTTTAGAGAATTTTGTGTAAAATTACTAATTTTCCCCCAGTTTCGGTTAGCTATTAATAATAGGATTTTTGGCTATTTTCAAATTGGATGATTGTTGTGTTTATACTTAGAGCATTGTTGGCTAGTCTTTGAGATTAGATCTATACTTTGTAATTTTCATTTCTTTTGAGATCTTTCCCACTTGTTGTAGTTGTAAGAGTCTCTTGTAGTTCTTTTTGTGAGATTGCATCGAATCGTAAGGAGTTTCATTGAAGTCTTGCAAGAGAGGATTCAACTATCTCAATTGGAAGTTTGAAGAAGAGCAAGAAGAATTACAAGGAGGGAGCTGAAGAGGTTCCTCTACTTCTATTACTTTTTGTAATCTCTATCTTGTATCTAGCTACCAACCTTAGGAACTCTTTGGTGTGTGTTTTGATTGACTAAAATATAGTATCATATAAAGTAAATAATCTCACAAAACAAGTGTCACATAATCAAACACAACTAAGGAAGAGTACCTATCACATGCAGAAAGTAACATGGGAGTACCAGGATTTTAAATTTATAAATACAGTATCCTCGAGAACGTTGGTGACGGCTGGTTAGTTTCTACTAATTATGACAAACTTTAAAGTTCAGGGAATTAGTCCTATGTGTCCATTCGATTCAGATATGTTGTTTAAAGAATATATATTTAAGACAAGAATGGAAAATAATTGACTAAGATCTCTAATGAAGTACGTATGATTAATTAAGGTGAACAATGTTCGAAAGTTCAGTTTGCAAACGGATCTAAGACAATTATGAATTCGAATCGTTTTACTACCATACCCGAGTTATCTAAAGTGATTACCTCAATACGGGTCGTTGCAAGTAACCATAAACCTTTGTAGATTAATTATTAAGTCGTGAATTTAATAAGTTAATCTTAAGATTTGCATTGATTACTAACTCGAGATTATTAGGCTTCCTAACTTGATAGATTACAATCACATATATATATATATATATATATATATATATATATATATATATATATATATCTAAATATCGCTAGGTATTTGGCATGTTTAAACTATTTACGTTTAGGTGGGTATTAAATTAGTTTGGTATCATAAAGATTGTGGGTGAACACATAATTCCGTAATTCCGTGTAAACAAAGAATTTCACCATTTTCCATTTTGAAAATCCCACAATATGCCTTCTATAATTATTTTATTTATCAAATTAAATTCTACAATTTTTTATTTTTGTGATATTAAATCTTAAAATTATTTATGATTACTTGACTAAGTCATTTTCACCAATTCATTTAAACAATTCAATTGTTTTTATCGTATGTTCATCATGTGATCTTGTAATTACAAGAATACTTATTGTATTAAAAATAACTTAAAGCAAATTGGACTTGATCAATACATGACAAAAATAACCCAGCAGCTTGGGGGAGTTAGTAAGCGAACTCCTAAAGTTTCTCCTTAGGGCGGATGATCGATGATTCGAATCCCCGGAGGTGGTTAGCACCACGTTAAAAAGCTCTGGGTCAGGCCCCCACCCTCGAGTAAGAGTTGGATTCTGCGAGCCCACCTCAGGCCGAATCCGAATTAGTCGATCAGTGTAGGTTCGAATACCGGATGCTTAAGAAAAAATAGAAGGCAAAAATGACTTTATCATTTGAAAACAGAGCTGTGTAAATCTATAATAGTTAGGGGGTCCCCTTAGGTCCAATGACAAAAGAAGCCCTCCAACATCAAAAAGTCATGTTTATATATATATATATATATATATATATATATATTATTTTTCAGAAAACAAAACATTATTTATAAATAACAAACACTTATTTTTAAATTAAACATATTTTTATATAAAATTTATTCTTGATTAGTTTATTTTTTTTTTAAATTAACTATAATAATTATCTATTATTATATATAAAAATAGAATCTATTTAAAGATTATACTAATTTTGAATAAATGAAAATAAAATATCAAATATTTGATGTCTTTATATTAATATAATTATGATTTCAATTAAATTTCTTTAAAAGCTATTTCTTAGTTTATCTTAAAATAAAATTTATGTACATCTGAAATTTAAATTTTGAAAAAGAAAGCATTATTTTCCATTTTATTTTTAATATATATTTTATTTTCTTTTTTAATTTTTGTCTTAAAAATGTCAAACGAAAAAAAGTTATCAAATGTTTATATATATATACATTATAAATATATAATTAAAAAATTTGTCATAAAAAAAAAATAGAAAAAAAAATAGTTAGTATTAAAAAGGCCCAATTTTTATTATTTTTTTTTTGGAGCATTTTCTGTAGTCTACCTATTTAGTATGTACTTTTCTAGTGATTAAAATTGTCATAAAATTCGAGAAATTTGGTAAAGAGGACAAAAATAGGAAAATAACAACAATTAAACAGATTAAATTCTAAAAGAAATTAAGATTTAAGGTCAAATTTAGAAAAGTACAATAATATGAATCTAAAACAATGAATTTTATGTATTATTATTATTATTATTATTTTTATTGAAAAATATATAATGAAGTTTTCATCATTAGATGTGTTTGAACAATTCAAATGTAAAATTGTTATTATGTTGATGTTCATTCATTTAATTTGAGACAATGCATTTAAACCTTTTTGTCTTTTTTATTTTTATGAAGTCGTACGAGGTATTCAAGACCTATAAATTAAAGATTTGTAAAAAGGAATCAGCCATTAAAAAAAATGGAGGTGAATTGTGTTCCAGTATCAGCATTTTCATAAAGATTGTCATAATTTTAATTTATAGGGTATGGGTCCGCACAGTTTCTAGAAGTTCACATTTTCAATCTTTATTTATTTTTGGTTTACGTTTCCACACCAAATAAATCCTATAAATTAGAAAGCCGCAGAGAGTTGTACAAAAGCTTAAGCAATTAATTAAGCACTCAGTCTTTTTTTCAAGTCCTATTAACTTATAGTTTCTGGATTACAAAATGGAGGTGAATTGTGTTCCAGTATCAGCAGCATCATTACTCCCTCGTCGCTCTGCCAATTATCATCCAAGCATTTGGGGAGATTATTTTCTTAAATATTCTACCCATACCAAGGTTAGCTAAAATATATACATATTTATTTATTTTTGGTTAATGAAACCTTTTTAGTTACATAATGGTTTTAAGTTTAATATTGTATTTATTTGTAAAGGAAACTATTGCCCACAAAGATATTGAAGAGTTTCGTGTATTGAAAGAAGATGTTAGTCAGTTGCTTATTAATGGAACGCAAGATGTATGTTCAGAGAAATTGGATTTGATTGACACCATCCAACATTTAGGAATTGATTATCACTTCAACAATGAGATAAAAACATTGTTACAAAATTTGCATGATACTTATGATGACTTCAACACTAAACATGGAAAGAATCTCTATATTGTGTCTATGTCTTTCGGACTTCTAAGGCAACAAGGTTATTACGTTTCTTGTGGTATGTCATTTATTGTTATACATACTCTAAACTATTTTATGTATTGTTTTTCTTTTATGTAATAGAAATCTAACATAAAGTTTTTAACATGACTAGATGCATTCGAACAATTCAAGAACTCTCAAGGAGAATTTGATAAAGATCTCGTTGGTGACATTAAGGGATTATTAAGTTTGTACGAGGCATCTCACTTCTTAGTTCATGGTGAAGAAGGTATTTTAGAGGAAGCATTGATATTTACAACAGCTCACCTCCAATCCATGGCATCAAACTCTAGCGGTTTGCCAATTGAGAAACAAGTTCATCATGCTCTAAAGCAACCAATTCATAAAACATTGAAAAGACTGGGAGCTAGATTATTCATACCCCTTTACCAGGATAATGAAGCACATAACAAAGTATTACTCAATTTTGCAAAATTGGACTTCAATATGTTGCAAAAACAACACCAAAAGGAGCTCGGTGAACTTACAAAGTGAGTTGGTTAAATGTCAATTTTTGCATGCTTGCATGTGTGTGTGATACTAATTATTTTATTGAAATTGTCAGATGGTGGAAAGAATTAGATTTTGCTACCAACTTACCATTTGCTAGAGATAGATTGGTAGAGTGTTATTTCTGGATACTAGGAGTGTACTTTGAGCCCCAGTATTTTATTGGAAGAAGAATGATGACCAAGGTTATTGCCATGACTTCGATCATTGATGACATCTATGATGTCTATGGAACTCTTGATAAACTTTTGTCATTTACAGAAGCAATAGAAAGGTATGTATATATACTTAATTTAAAAGTTCAAATTCATTTTGGCGTTACTTTCAAACTTCACTCAATCTTTTTATTTTTATTATTTAAACATGTCACAATAAGACAAGAAGTCACACCCTTTAAAAAACACAAAAATTGATGTCTTCTAATTGAAAAGGCTAAAATATACTTTGAATTTTTCTTTCTTCAATTTAACAAAATTAATTAATAAGTATTTGATCCCAAATATTACTTTAGGGGTATTAAAGAAAAAAATCAATAAATACACCTTGATTTTGTAATATGACTCGTAATATATCATTACTCCTTAATATGAGAAGTATGATAAATGAAGGGAGTATTTTTAGAACCCTAATATAGCATGAAAACGGTTAAAAGAAAAAAATGATTGAACATATTGCACCCCTTCATTCTGCTGATGATGATGTTGATGTACTTCATTAGTTGGGATATTTATGCCATATATAAAGTGCCATTGTACCTAAGACATTTTTACAAGGCATTGTTGGATCTTTACTCTGAAATGGAGAATGAATTAGCCAAGGAAGGCAAATTCGACCTGGTCAAGTATCCAAAGGATGAAGTAAGTTTTTCTCACAATTAACTATGTTATTGAAAATTATATATTGTTAAAGAGTGGAAATTACTAATTTAACCCTATAACCTATTAGATGAAGAAATTAGTCAGATCATATCTCAATGAGGCTTACTGGTTTCACAATGCCTATGTACCGACAATGGAAGAGTACTTGAACGTTGCCCTTGTCTCTGGTGCATACATGATGTTATCTACGACATCTTTTGTTGGCATGGACGGAAACTTAATTAATAAGGAAGTATTTGAGTGGGTTGTTAATGAGCCAATGATTGTTAGAGCTGCCTCAATAATATGTAGATTAATGGACGACATGGCTGGCCATGAGGTAGAAAACTGAACCATGTTTGTCCAAATTTTTAAATCTTTGGTATAATTCTTTTCTTGTAATATTTGTTGATATGTGCAGTTAGAGCAACAAAGAGGACATGTGGCGTCAGCTGTGGAGTGCTACATGAATGAAAAAGGTGCATCAAAGAAAGAAGCAGTCAATGAATTTATAAAACAGGTGAAAAATGCATGGAAAGATATAAACAAAGAATGCTTGACATGCCATACCACTATTCCCATGCACTTTCTTGAGCGAATTGTCAATCTTGCAAGGGTTATAAATCTACTGTATCAAGATGCAGATGCCTATACACATTCCACAACCAAGTTCAAAGATATCATTACTTCTGTGCTTATTGATCCTGTGCCATAAGGCGACATGATTACCTATGAATCAAGAAGGTCCACTTCTTAAATTAATAGGTCGTTGAGAAATTATATATATGTATGTATATTTAACTTCCTCAATGTATATTCAAGCTTAGTTGACAGTTTAAAATAATAATGATTAACAGTCAATTTATATGTATGTATGTATATTTAACTTCCTCAATGTTTAAATAAATTACTTTTTTTTTTTTTTCTTAGAAATAAGTAATTGAATCCATGCAAAGCGTCAATTAATTTAGAGAATGTGAAGTTAGTATTCAAATAAGACTTACTATTATGTTTCAACCTTAGTTGACAGTTTAAAATAATAATGATTAACAGTCAATTTATACTTCAGTTGAAACATTAACATTAAGTTATTTAGTCTTAATCTCTTGTTGATTTAGAATTTTATCCAATTGTAATTATCTAACTATAAACTAAGTTTATAAACTAATATTAAGTCAAAAGTTATAAACTAACTTATAAATTGAAAAATGGAGAAGAAAAGAAAGAAAAACACAAACACACGAACAAATTGTTTTCGTAGCTACCTATTTCTCCATTCATTAAATAAATAAATATTGTAATTATTAGTACAAATATGGTTAAAAGAGGAACTAAAATGATTAAATTTTCCTATAATAGTATTATTTTTTTAACTATTTGGATCATAAACTATTTCTTTGACTAATTTGAATTTGATCTAACTTGCAAACACAATGTCTAATTTTTGTTCGGTAGAAGACCTCTCACCCTAAATCTTATACAACGGTGATGATCCTACAAAAAAAAAAATCTATTTTCGGAGAGATACACTAATTAATAATTGTTACCCTTTATAATAGTATATTAACTTTTTGGCTTAAAATCAGTTCCACCCTATCGGTTCTAATTACTTCCATGATTTTCACGATGATTCTTCTTTATGATTATTTTAGAAAGAAGCCTAAGAAAAAGCTAATGTAGGACAATCTGGACTGATTTTTCTTTCTTTATATGGCTCTAATTTCTTCATGATTAAATAGGGTACGAAAAGGATATGACATGATTTCGTCTGCAGAATATATATATATATATATATATATATTTATTTATTTATTTATTTAAAAACATAGTATAAGCACAAATTTCGCATCTAAATAAAAGTAAAGAAACATAAATCAAGTGCAACAAAAAATATATGTATTGATATGAATTTTAATTTACATATTATAAGCACACAACAATAGCACTTGCGTGGAATTGGGAAATTTAACAAAAGTAAGGCACAACAACACAAGAAAGTACGGGCAAATTTGTCCAACCATTTCTCTATTAACAATTAAGTGAGGATTACACGATTTGAGCACCTATGAACAAAAGCTGTTTGGGTAAGAACACAAGGACAATGATAGGACACGATGTGCACAACTATTCTATTTACTTCACAAGCGTTTCCTCTCAATGCTTATCTATTGCACTACCTATTTTGCCAATGCTGCCCATGGGTGCCTCTATTTATAGCCATAATTAGGGTTAGATATTACTTTAGGTCAGTCTTTCAAACCTTTTAGGACTTCTGCTTCAACTAGGACTACTGCTCGAACTAGGATTCAAACTCCAACAAGGACTCGACCATGTGCTACTACTCGTGCCACAATGTTTAGCCATTGATCACGAGCAACTCGACCCATGCACATTATTTGGTCCTCTATATTTGGCACAAAACCAAATCCTACTGCACATGTCTGCGCACAACACTGCCTTGCGCCGCCGAAACTGTCCCATGCCTCGGGATAAAGGTCCTCACGTATCACATATCAGCATGTGAATTGTTACTAAGATAATTTATAAAGTAAATTTTTAATAACCACTTAAATAATTATAAATATTATAATTTTATTATCTGCACATATTATCAATGTAGAAATAGAAAATAGATGTTTGTCCAATTTGCCTACAAAAAGAGTCCACCCCCCGAATTCATTCATTATATGTAAAAATATGTATATATGATAACATCAAATATGATCATATTTTGGGATATTAATTGTGCATGATTTGTGAGTTTTATTGCACTAAATTGAGATAAATTGATTGATTTTGGGTTTATTTGCAAATATTCTGTTTCAGGTTACTTCGGGCGAAATGGAAGTAAAAAGACAAATTAAGGGTGCAAAATGCAATTTTACAGAATATTGGCTACGCCCTTAGTAGATGGACTACGCCCTTAGGAAGTAAGAACATCTCCTACGCCCGTTGCCCTTGAATCTCTACGCTCGTAGCAATTAACTTCCAAGCTACGCCCGTAGAGATTGAAAAGGATACGCCCGTAGAGAGTAACTACTTTGATACGCCCGTAGCATAGGGTAGGGCTACGCCCGTAGTGAGGCTAGAATCACTGTTTTCTCTGTAAAATGACGATTTTACCCCTACTTTCGGTTATCTATAAATTATAGGATTTTTAGCCATTTTCATATTAGCATGGCTTGGTGGCCATATTGGCTAGATATTGAATTTCATATTGGGTTATACTTTAATTTTGATTTCATACACTTTGGTATATAACTTAGGAAATTCTCTATCAAACTTGATTGTATATTGTTCAATAGGGACTTTCATAGATTGTTGTAGTGTTGATTTTCTCTAGATAGGTTGTGTAATCTCTCCTCGGTCTATAAGGAAGAGTTGCTCAAGCTATTCCAAGGGGAGTCCACCTTCATCAATCATTTGAGATCTTCAAAGTTGCAAGGAGAAGATCAAGAGAGGAGTTGAAGAGAAGAGGACTTTTCAGCATCAATTGAGAACTGATTATGGCATTTCTCTCTTCCCTTCTTCTATTACTTTTGTTGATTATTCTTGTAATTTAGTTTACCAACCCAATAAGAACTCTCTTCTTCTACATTTCTTTAGGGTAGAAGTGGTTGGTTTTATGTTACATATTCACTTTTGGATTATTCTATTATGAGTTGATTGTTATGATTTTATTAGCTTGAATTGCAATTTCAATTATGGCTTTGATTTGAATTCTTATCTTGAGTTGAGCTTTAATTTGATTTTGTGGTTCGGGTTAACACTAATTGTTTAGGCTTGCTTTTGCAGGAACCTTAACCATCATTCAATTGAGGAAGAGGGAGAACGCTTATAGGGAGAATTTCTTGTCAACCATAATTGCTTACGTGTTACGCAAATAAAATATTTTAAGCATCAATCATCTATTGTTGTTTGTGGAAAAGTTTTAACATGTGCTCATATGTAAATTGGTACGATTCTCTCATTTACAAAAAAAAAAAAAAAAAAAAAAAAAAGACGAGAGAAGGGAAAGTGGTGCTCTCTCTCATCTCTCTCCTCTTACGAGGTGATGGAGGGAGTTTCTTTCACTGCTTCCCTTCTTCAAATACTTCAACGGCTTCCGTCTTATGACGGTGTTTCGACGAGAGCTTCTCTCTCTTAGTAGCTACGGTTCATTTCTTTTGAGATGGGTGACTGTTCGATTATTACGGTTTCAATTCTACACGTAAGTAAGTTTTAGATTTCTATCTAAAAATAGGTTTTATTGTTCTTTGTGACAACTCTTTTGATGGTTGAGAGCTGGGTATCCAACAAGTTGCAGATGGGTGGCATCAGACATAGTTGTTTGATGAATTTGGATGCTTTACCCATGTTTAGGGCTTTGTTTTCCTAGTTCTTGAGCAAGTTTGTTTTGACTCACTAATGTTGGAGAAAAATAAGACATAAAGAAATGTAAGAACAATAAACAGTAACTGGCTTCAAGGCGTGTATCGGATGCGACATTCATAAAGGCAATATTTGTCCTATACAATCTACCTTTAGGATACAATGAAGATAACTAAGAGAGTATTTGATAGTTTGCAGAATTGAAATAACTTTAGATAACGTTATTCTTAATATTGACCTTGCATTATCAATATCGGAATATTTATAGACCTCAAAATGACTCCGGTGTCTTTTGATAGATAGACATGTTTTGATAATATCTTTCAAATAATATTTAAAGATAATATTATATTATCTTTACAGAAGTGTCTTTAGAGAGACAAACTCTTTTGTACCAACCACCAAACAAATTGTAACTTTTCTTATACGAACCTTGATTCATTGAACCAAACAAATATATAATATTTTGAAAATATTCCAATAATCTCCCGCCATTTTCAAAATTAACTTGTTATATCAATTCCGTAAATAAGTCGTGCGCATAGATAAAGGTATCTTACGATTTGAACCTTTACTTAGGGAAGGATCAATACAATATATCTAAACAAAATGGTAGTATAAACATTGAACCAAATATCTTTACCGATAAATTGTAGATACAATCACACATAAAACTTTTTACATCAAAACACTACTCTAATTTAATGACACAGTTTATAGTCTTGTGTTCATATCCTTCATGAGTGTATAAAATAAAACCTTTGAATTCTTTGAAGGGACTACTAACTTCACTCTCATATAGGAGAATCTATATCAAGTACCCTACATTTATGGCACTTTGACAATTTTTTCTTGTCTTTATATTCCTTTGACAAATTGTCCTATAGATTCATTAAGAATTTAAAATTCACCCTCCTTTCAATGCATATATCAAACATTAATCAACCTTGGGATGAAAAATAAATAAAACATAATGCTTGCAAATACACTAATGACATACTTTACTCTTTGAACTTGAGACTTGGCATAGTACCGGCGTCAAGTAGAGGTTTTGTCATGGGTAATTTGTTGAAGTAGGCTTTAAATCATCCCTTTTATCTTTATTTACAACCTTTCTTGTTAAAACTTTGTAAATAATTCTGTTAGATTATTGCTTATTGCACATAATCTATAATTATAATAGAGAATAAATCTCTAAGTAACTATAACAGAATTTAGATTCAAATTTCATATTACATATGCATTTACTTTGCATATTTCAACAATTATCATTCTGCTTTTTATTTCTTTAATATCTTCAAGGGTTTCATTTGATTTATTTATTTTAAATGAATCTCTTTCCTATAATAGATTGTAAAATCTATCTTTTATAATTGTAAGAATATCTACATATTCAAACATACAAATTTGATATAGGTTTTCATGATACATTTTCATCAAACTTTCTGATGAATCCGAAAATTGAGAATTTTCTCTTGAATAACAATCAAGACTATTGTCAATTTCCTCCTAGAATAAATCTTAGGAATATGACATTTTAATTATCCAATATATTTACAGTAATCAAAATATTACCTTTTAAACTGAATTTTTAACCATTAATTTACCTCTCTTTGATATGAATATTTGTTCCTGCTGGAATCCACAAATTCTCCTTCAAAGCTTTTAACTTTCCGTCATCCGATATAACTTTCCATTCTTGACACTATTGTTCCTATTTGTGCCAATATTGCCTTTAGATTGTTGGAGAAAAATAGGACATAAAGAAATGTAAGAATAATAAGCAGTAACTGGCTTCAACGCGTGTATCGGATGTCACTTTCCTAAAGGCAATATTTGTCATATACAATCTATACAATGAAGATAACTAAGAGAGTATTTGATAGTTTGCGGAATTCTAATAACTTAATATAGATCTTGCATTATCAATATCAGAAAATTTATAGACTTCAAAATGGCTCTTGTGTCTTTTGATAGATATACATGTTTCAAATAATATCTTTCAGATAATATTTAAAGATAATATTATATTATCTTTACATAAGTGTCTTTAGAGAGACAAACTCTTCTGTAACAACCACCAAACAGATTGTAAATTTTTTTTATACCAACCTTGATTCATTGAACCAAACAAATATATAATATTTTGAAAATTTTCCAACAAGTAATTACTTTTTGATTTGGTCCATTTTCTTTTTTAATATTTTTGTTATATGACTGTTTTATGTTATCTTTTGTATAAGACTTGGATAAGGCCTAGTGTCCCTTACTTTTCTTGTACTCTTTTCCTTTTTTTTTTTTTTTAAAAAAAAAATCTTAATTTTTATCATGTATCAAACTCATGACCCTGCCATGTCATAAGACACTCTTTTCTCTTTATTATGTAATATATCACCTTTCAAAAAAAAAAAAATAATAATAATAATAATAATAATAATAATAATAATAATAAATTGGTACGATTCTCATATGATTAAAAAGGTTTTTAGGATTTGAAAACCTCGTACTTCTTTGTCATTGTATATGTATGTGGAAAATAAAGGTGATAAGATTCGTATCTTTTCGTTGGCGTTTTCTTCCACTTGCATTGTACAATTAAGGTCCATATTTTTAAGCTCGTGCATTGTACAATTCACGCCCTTTTAATTGCTTATGCTTTTGTACAAAAATAGCACTACCAAATCTGTCCCTAAAACGTTACCAAATTTTGAGACATAATTAAGTTTCCGTCCCTATAAAATTTTTGACAAATATTTAAGATAAAAAAAAATTACAATTTCAAATTGTTTGGGACGAATATCTTGTAAGATTCTTAATTTGATTCTAACATTAGATAAAATTACGTGCATGTTGGGCCATTATTATTCACAATATTTGTAAACATTTTAAAATAGTTTCAAATTTGGGATTAATGTTTTGATACCAATTTGTGTCCCAAAATTAAATTAATTTATTATTTTGGTCAAAATTACAAGAAATACAAGAATTGGATACAATAATTAAATAACAATTAAAAATTACAAGGGTCCAATCTCTATGAATCCGTTGATTCGATCTATCGTGGATTCGAAGGGCGTTTTGGGTTTGATATTCCTAGTTTGTCTAGGGTTTTCTCTCTATAAATAGACAAGTCTTGTACAAGAGAATTGATGAATAAAATAATATTACTCTCTATTTTTTCTCTCTACATTGTCTCTATTTCTCTTTATTATTATTAGTTTTATAACAACCTCACAATTTTTAATTTAACGAACTAAATAATTAAATGGGTATATAATTCAATTGAGTTAATCTTAGACAATGCATACATCCGAGTCTAACGATGTTGTCTCTATACTAATTTGTCTCTACAACGTCTCTAGTTGAATACAAAATAGAGACAGATCCACTGTGGTCTCGATCTCAACTCTATGTAGAGTCAACCTAGCTATGAAAAAAAATTGTTTCAAATAATGGTGAATAAATGGAGTCTAATAAAATTTGTCTTCTTGTGTTTTTAATATTAGAGACGGGATATAGACAAACTACTATTTGTCTCTATGGTTGAAAAAACTTTAGAGACAAATGTAAGTCTAATGATGTCGTCTCTATACTAATTTGTTTCTACAACGTCTTTAGTTGAATACAAAATGGAGACAAATCCATTGTTGTCTCGATATTAACTCTATATAGAGTCAACCTAGCTACTAAAAAAAAAATTGTCTCAAATAATGGTGACTAAATGGAGTGTAATAAAATTTGTCTTCTTTTATTTTAATATTAGACACATGATAGAGACAGTTTTTTTTCGTCTTTATGGTTTGAAAAATGTTAGAGACAAATGCGAGTCTAATGATGTTGTCTTTATGCTAATTTGTTTATACTATTCAAGAATATGGATATATCATTGTAATTAGTTGGATTTATTTGACACAAATTAGAGACTCGATATATAAACTCTAAAATAAATAAAGAAATTGGAGTCCAAATTTATTTGTCTCTAAATTTTTTGAGACAAAAATAGAATTTACACTTGTTAGTCCTAAAGATAGAAATGAGATTAATATTTTATTTCTATTTGGTTTCCAAAAATTAGAGTCATTAGAGACTAATAATAGTCGAATTTTAATAATTACATAATTTTTAAAAATAAATTTAAAAAAATTAAAAAAATTTTTTTTGTTGTTAAAATAGTTTAAATAATAAAAAAAAAAAAAAAAAAAAAAAAAATATAAAAAATTATATTTTTATAAATTAGTTATAAATTTTATAATATCAAAATATCAATTTAGTAATAGGTTATCCACTCCCATGCAATACTAATCTATGGTTGGTATCACAAGTTTCTATAAACTAATTTTTTTAAAATTTATTACCTTAATTACAATTATAATACATGAATCGTAAAAAGTATTATTTTTAAAATAGTGATAAATTAAATAAAAATATTTATTTTTGTTATATTAAAAAAAAAATATATGGGAAACAAAATTTTTATATATATATTATATTATTCATTTGGATAATATTTTTCTTATATAAACCAAAA
>JAHSUH010002004.1:0-14403 GCA_025388415.1 Cynanchum wilfordii
CCATTGGCCGTTAAGGCGTATTTTCAAAATACCTATATCTACAGCTGTGGCAATAGGGGCGTGGTCGGGTAATACGCCAATTTGACCATTATTAGTAGATAATATAATTTCTTTTACTTGGGAATCCCAAACAATTCGATTAGGGGTTAGTACACAAAGATGTAAGGTCATTTCTTCTCCATTTCTAAGTTCATAGCCTTTGCGGCAGCTTCATCGATATTACCTACCAAATAAAAAGGCCTGTTCAGGAAGACCATCTAATTCTCCGGAAAGGATCAATTGAAATCCTCTAATTGTTTCTGCTAGACCAACATATTTCCCTGGAGAACCGGTAAATACTTCTGCTACGAAAAAGGGTTGTGATAAGAAACGCTCAATTTTTCGCGCCCGCGCTACGGTTAAACGATCTTCTTCGGATAATTCGTCTAACCCAAGGATAGCTATAATATCCTGAAGTTCTTTGTAACGTTGTAAAGTTTGCTTAACTCTTTGCGCAGTTTCATAATGTTCCTCACCAACGATCCCAGGTTGAAGCATGGTTGATGTTGAATCTAAAGGGTCTACTGCCGGATAGATACCTTTGGCAGCTAATCCTCTTGATAGTACGGTAGTAGCATCTAAATGTGCAAATGTCGTAGCTGGAGCGGGGTCGGTTAAATCGTCTGCAGGTACATAAACTGCTTGAATAGAAGTTATGGACCCCTCTTTGGTAGAAGTAATTCTTTCTTGTAAAGAACCCATTTCGGTACCCAAGGTAGGCTGATAGCCCACAGCGGAAGGCATTCTGCCCAATAAGGCCGAGACTTCAGATCCTGCTTGAACGAAACGGAAAATATTGTCGATAAATAAAAGTACGTCTTGTTCATTAACATCTCGGAAATATTCCGCCATAGTTAGGGCAGTCAAGCCAACTCTCATACGAGCTCCCGGAGGTTCATTCATCTGGCCGTAAACCAGAGCCACTTTTGATTCTGCAATATTTTCTTCATTAATAACTCCTGATTCCTTCATTTCCATGTAAAGATCATTTCCTTCACGAGTACGTTCACCTACCCCGCCAAATACGGATACGCCCCCATGAGCTTTGGCAATATTGTTAATCAATTCCATAATGAGTACTGTTTTACCCACACCAGCTCCTCCGAAGAGTCCTATTTTTCCTCCCCCCGTCGATAAGGGGCTAAAAGATCTACTACTTTAATTCCCGTTTCAAAAATAGATAATTTTGTATCTAATTGTATAAAGGCGGGCGCAGATCTATGAATAGGAGATGTTGTACGAGCATCTACAGGCCCTAAATTATCAACAGGCTCTCCAAGCACGTTGAAAATTCGTCCCAGAGTCGCCCCACCTACCGGAACGCTTAGAGGAGCTCCCGTGTCAATCACTTCCATTCCTCTCATTAGACCATCCGTAGCACTCATAGCTACAGCTCGAACTCGATTATTCCCTAATAATTGCTGTACCTCACAAGTCACGTTAATTGGTTGACCAAGGGTATCTCGACCTTTAACTACCAGGGCGTTATAAATATTAGGCATATTACCCGGCGCAAAGGCTACATCTAGTACCGGGCCGATGATTTGGACGATACGCCCCAGGTTGGTTTTTTCAAGCGTGGAAACCCCAGAACCAGAAGTAGTAGGATTTTTTCTCATAATAATAAAGAAAATATGTCAAATTTTGTTGCGAAAATTCTCGAATTCAAAACAAATATCCGATAGCACGTGAATCGGTTAATTCAATAAGAAATGGGAATTAGGGCTCCATTTGGTTGGTACCATTCAATCGAATCCAATTCACTCCTTTCCTTATTCAAAGAGTCGATTTTTAAATATTTTTTACAATATCAAGTGGATGAATAAGAATCTTGAGAAAGTCTTTCATTTGTCTATAATGATAGACAATCCCATTTATATTATATGGGATTCGGACCTGAACTCTATTTCCATTACGATTCATTATTTCTAGTCCATTGGCTTTTTTTTGTATTTCGGCATATCGATTTACACCTATCCTATTTATTTTTTTTTCGTTTTATACCTTTTCATAGACGAATTCCGTACATTTCCACATCTAGGATTTACATATACAACATATACCGCTCTCAAGGAGGAATTTCTTATTAGTTAGTTCTTTCTATTCCAAAGGGGAAAAATTGGGTTGCGATATATATATGAAAGAGTATACAATAATGATGTATTTGGCAAATCGCATGGTCTAATAATCAAATATTCAGATTAGTTGATAATATTAGTTGGGAATTTTGTGAAAGATTTCTATGTCTATGAAAGGGTTCATTAACAGCTAATTCGTGTCGAGTAGACCTTGGTGTTGTGAGAATTCTTAATTCATGAGTTGTAGGGGAGGGATTTATGTCACCACAAACAGAGACTAAAGCAAGTGTTGGATTCAAAGCCGGCGTTAAAGAGTACAAATTGACTTATTATACTCCTGAATACGAAACAAAAGATACTGATATCTTGGCAGCATTCCGAGTAACTCCTCAACCCGGAGTTCCACCTGAAGAAGCAGGGGCCGCGGTAGCTGCCGAATCTTCTACTGGTACATGGACAACTGTTTGGACCGATGGACTTACCAGCCTTGATCGTTACAAAGGGCGATGCTACCACATCGAGGCCGTTCCTGGAGAAGAAGATCAATATATTGCTTATGTAGCTTACCCTTTAGACCTTTTTGAAGAAGGTTCTGTTACTAACATGCTTACTTCCATTGTAGGTAATGTATTTGGGTTCAAAGCCTTGCGCGCTCTACGTCTGGAAGATTTGCGAATCCCTCCGGCTTATATTAAAACCTTCCAAGGCCCGCCGCATGGCATCCAGGTTGAGAGAGATAAATTGAACAAATATGGTCGTCCCCTGTTGGGATGTACTATTAAACCAAAATTGGGGTTATCAGCTAAAAACTATGGTAGGGCGGTTTATGAATGTCTTCGTGGTGGACTTGATTTTACCAAAGATGATGAAAACGTGAACTCCCAACCGTTTATGCGTTGGAGAGATCGTTTCTTGTTTTGTGCCGAAGCTATTTTTTAAATCACAGGCTGAAACCGGCGAAATCAAAGGGCATTACTTGAATGCTACTGCAGGTACATGCGAAGAAATGTACAAAAGAGCTATATTTGCTAGAGAATTGGGAGTTCCTATCGTAATGCATGATTACTTAACAGGGGGATTCACTGCAAATACGAGCTTGGCTCATTATTGCCGAGATAATGGCCTACTTCTTCACATCCACCGTGCAATGCACGCAGTTATTGATAGACAGAAGAATCATGGCATGCACTTCCGCGTACTAGCTAAAGCGTTACGTATGTCTGGTGGAGATCATATTCACGCGGGTACCGTAGTAGGTAAACTTGAAGGGGAAAGAGACATCACTTTGGGCTTTGTTGATTTACTGCGTGATGATTTTATTGAAAAAGATCGAAGTCGCGGTATTTATTTTACTCAAGATTGGGTCTCTCTACCAGGTGTTCTGCCGGTGGCTTCAGGGGGTATTCACGTTTGGCATATGCCCGCTCTGACCGAGATCTTTGGGGATGATTCTGTACTGCAGTTTGGTGGAGGAACTATAGGACACCCTTGGGGTAATGCGCCAGGTGCCGTAGCGAATCGAGTAGCTCTAGAAGCATGTGTACAAGCTCGTAATGAAGGGCGCGATCTTGCTGTTGAGGGTAATGAAATTATCCGTGAGGCTAGCAAATGGAGTCCTGAACTGGCGGCTGCTTGTGAGGTATGGAAGGAGATCAGATTTAATTTTAAAGCAGTGGATACTTTGTAATTACTTTTTGTTATCTTAGTTGAATTGCAATTAAACTCGGCCCAATCTTTTCCTAAAAGGTTGAGCCGAATACAAAGATTCTTTTTTTTTTTTTTTTTAATAATTTTAATAATTTAATAATATATTTTATATTTAATAATAAATTTTAATAATTTTAATATTTTAATATTAATACATACTTATCTAGATATAGTCTAGATATAGAAGATTTGAAATAAAAAATCTAAGGCTCAAATCTTTCTATTGTTGTCTTGAATCCACAATTAATCTACAGATCTTTGGGATTGGTCTATTCTTTTATATCCTGAAGTTTTCCTGAATCAAGCCAAGTATCACAATTCTTTATACCCATCCTGTATATTGTCCTTTTCTTTCCATATTGGTGGAATAGAACCTGAAATTATTACGTTATTAGGCGAAATTTGACGAAAAAATGATTTCTTAAAAAGATTTTTTTTTGTTTCGATGCGAATTTGATACGACATAAGAAAAAGCGCTCTTTATCATTGTATTTATAATGACAAGAGATTCCCTCATATCATATTCATATATAGTGTATAGTAGTGTATAGTGAAGTATTACTCCGGATTTCCAAAAAAATGATTTTTTTTTTCAATACTCACACCTATTACCTTTTTCTTATTTTTATTATTAGTTAATAAACAATGCTAGCGATTGGGTTTCTATGTTTAGTCTAATAGGAAAGAAGATATTCAAATAAAGAATTTTTGATCGAATGACTATTCATCTATTATAGTTTCATACAAATAGGGGGCAAGAAAACTCTATGGAAAGGTGGTGGTTTAATTCGATGTTGTTTAAGAAGGAGTTAGAGCGCTGGTGCGGGCTAAATAAATCAATGGACAGTCTTGGTCCTATTGAAAATACCGGTGAAATTGAAGATTCGAATAGAAAAGATACAACTAAAAATATTCAGAGTTGTGGGGGTCGTGACGGTTCTAGTTACAGTAATGTTGATCGTTTATTCGGCGCCAAAGACACTCGGAATTTAGTCTCCACTCCAACTTTTTTGGTTAAGGATAGAAATGGAGACAGTTATTTGATATATTTTGATAGTGAAAATCAAATTTTTGAGATTGACAACAATCATTTGTTTCTGAGTGAACTAGAAAGTTGTTTTTGGGATTCTAGTTATCTGCATAATAAATCTACGAGTGAAGATACCTGCTCTAATAACGATACTCAATCTAGTTGGAATAATCATATTAATAGGTGCATTGAGAGTTATCTTCAGTCTCAAATCTCTATCGCTACTTCCATGGTAAGTGATATCGATAATTGCAGTGATAGTTACATTTATAGGTACATTTGTGGTGAAAGTAGAAATAATGGCGAAACGGAGGGTTCGGCGGGTATACGAACCCACGCGCAAGATAGTGATTTAACTCTAGAAGATAGTTTTAATGATATCGAAGATGGTTTTAATGATAGAGAAGATAGTTTTAGCGAAGATAGTTTTAGCGAAGATGATTTTAATGATATCGAAGATAGTTTTAGCGAAGATGATTTTAATGATATCGAAGATAGTTTTAGCGAAGATGATTTTAATGATTTCGAAGATAGTTTTAGCGAAGATGATTTTAATGATTTCGAAGATAGTTTTAGCGAAGATGATTTTAATGATTTCGAAGATAGTTTTAATGATATCGAGGCGCAAGATAGTGAGTTAATTCTAGAAGATAGTTTTAATGATATCGAAGATAGTTCTAATGATATCGAAGATAGGTCTAATGATATCGAAGATAGTTCTAATGATATTGAAGATAGTTCTAATGATATCGAAGATAGTTCTAATGATATCGAAGATAGGTCTAATGATATCGAAGATAGTTCTAATGATATTGAAGATAGTTCTAATGATATCGAAGATAGTTCTAATGATATCGAAGATAGGTCTAATGATATCGAAGATAGTTCTAATGATATTGAAGATAGTTCTAATGATATCGAAGATAGTTCTAATGATATTGAAGATAGTTCTAATGATATCGATGCGCAAGATAGTGATTTAACTCTAGAAGATAGTTTTATCGAAGATAGTTCTAATGATATTGAAGATAGGTCTAATGATATCGAAGATAGTTCTAATGATATCGAAGATAGGTCTAATGATATCGAAGATAGTTCTAATGATATTGAAGATAGTTCTAATGATATCGAAGATAGGTCTAATGATAACGGTGAAACTGACGACTCTAGCAAATATAGGCATTTGTGGGTTCAATGTGATAATTGTTATGGATTAAATTATAAGAAATATTTTAACACAAAATTGTATATTTGTGAACACTGTGAATGGCATTTGAAAATGAATAGTTCAGATAGACTAGATCTTTCGATCGATCCGGATACTTGGGATCCTATGGACGAAGACATGGTGTCTCTTGATCCCATTGAATTTCATGCAGAGGACGAACCACCTTATAAAGATCGTATTGATTCTTATCAAACAACGACGGGATTGCCCGAGGCTGTTCAAACAGGCATAGGCGAACTAAATGGCATTCCCGTAGCAGTTGGGGTTATGGATTTTGAGTTTATAGGGGGCAGTATGGGGTCCGTAGTCGGGGAAAAAATCACCCGTTTGATTGAATACGCTACCAACCAATTTCTACCCCTTATTATAGTGTGTGCTTCGGGGGGGCGCGCATGCAAGAAGGAAGTGTGAGCTTGATGCAAATGGCTAAAATATCGTCTGTTTTATATGATTATCAATCAAATAAAAAGTTATTTTATGTATCAATCCTTGCATCTCCTACTACTGGCGGGGTGACGGCTAGTTTTGGTATGTTGGGTGATATCATTATTGCCGAACCCAATGCTTACATTGCGTTTGCGGGTAAAAGAGTAATTGAAGAAACATTGAAGATAATAGTACCCGAAGGTGTGCAAGAGACTGAATATTTATTCGAGAAGGGAGCATTCGACCTAATCGTACCACGTAATTTTTTAAAAAGTGTTCTGACTGAGTTATTAAAGCTCCACGCTTTCTTTCCTTTGGCTAAAAACTAAAATAAAAACCAAATAGAGGGCTAAGTTCAATTATTTGTAGCAAAGAAGTAGTTAGTTTATTCGGAATTAAAGGAAATAGGAATTTTGTTTGGCGACCTAAGATCTAATTGTACAATACAAAGATGAAAAAATTGATTTATTTAGCTCTACGTTTTATTCTATATCCTCACTTAGATATAGATATATAGATACTTAGATCTATACTAAGGATTGAATATAGTTATAGTTAAATAATAATGAAAATTCTTAATTATAATTATTATAAGATATCTTTATTTATAAATAATAATAACAGGTACGAACAATAAATCGAGGTACCTATTCATGAACCTTCCCGCTTTTTTTGTGCCTTTAGTAGGCCTAGTTTTTCCGGCAATTGCAATGGCTTCTTTATCTCTTCATGTTCAAGAAAACAAGATTGTTTAGACCTGATGGACCCCATCTCTTCCTTTTTTTTTTTCAAAAACTTAGACTTGCATCATAACTAACACAGATATCTATTTAGCGAAATATGATATAACATGTGATTTCTGCCGAACATAAAGACATAAAGTAAAGGCCTCTTATACCTGCAGAAACATAATAATATATGGGTAAATGAATTCTAGCCGTTTTCAAATCTACCAGGATCGCTGGATGGCTGAAAAAAAAAGTCCTCGGATCTATATGTATAGTGGGATCATATGAAGGGTATGTTATTTTTTGAGTTTTTAGTTTAGATTAGATCTAAGTAATTTGATGAATTACTCCTAAAGGTTCACATCAAACTAGTGCTAGTTGATGAGAGTTACTTCGGAAACAAAACAAAAAAGGTAAAGTCAGATTAATTTGAGGGTTTCTCTCAATTCCAATAAAAAAAAACCGGATCAAGTATGAATTGGCGATCAGAACATATATGGATAGAACTTATAATGGAGTCTCGAAAAATAAGTAATTTCTGCTGGGCCTTTATCCTTTTTTTAGGTTCATTAGGATTCTTATTGGTTGGAACTTCCTGTTATCTTGGTAGAAATTTAATATCTTTTTTTCCGTCTCAGCAAATCATTTTTTTTCCACAAGGTATCGTGATGTCTTTCTACGGGATCGCGGGTCTCTTTATTAGTTCCTATTTGTGGTGCACAATTTCCTGGAATGTAGGCAGCGGTTATGATCGATTCGATAGAAAGAAAGGCATAGTGTGCATTTTTCGGTGGGGATTTCCTGGAAAAAATCGTCGCATATTCCTCCGATTCCTTATAAAAGATATTCAGTATTAGAATAGAAGTTCAAGAGGGTATTTATGCGTCGTGTCCTTATATACATCGGGCCGGGGCATTCCCTACTTAGATAATTTACTCCAGGAAAAACATAGAAAAGATTTGCTGAGACGAAAAAAAGATATTAATTTACATACCAAGATAGGAAGTTCCAAAAACCAATAAGAATCTAATGAACCTAAAAAAGGATAAAGGCCAGCAGAAATTACTTATTTTCGAGACTCCATTATAAGTTCTATCCATATATGTTCTGATCGCCAATTCATACTTGATCCGGTTTTTTTTATTGGAATTGAGAGAAACCCTCAAATTAATCTGACTTTACCTTTTTTGTTTTGTTTCCGAAGTAACTCTCATCAACTAGCACTAGTTTGATGTGAACCTTTAGGAGTAATTCATCAAATTACTTAGATCTAATCTAAACTAAAAACTCAAAAAATAACATACCCTTCATATGATCCCACTATACATATAGATCCGAGGACTTTTTTTTCAGCCATCCAGCGATCCTGGTAGATTTGAAAACGGCTAGAATTCATTTACCCATATATTATTATGTTTCTGCAGGTATAAGAGGCCTTTACTTTATGTCTTTATGTTCGGCAGAAATCACATGTTATATCATATTTCGCTAAATAGATATCTGTGTTAGTTATGATGCAAGTCTAAGTTTTTTAAAAAAAAATAGAAGAGATGGGGTCCATCAGGTCTAAACAATCTTGTTTTCTTGAACATGAAGAGATAAAGAAGCCATTGCAATTGCCGGAAAAACTAGGCCTACTAAAGGCACAAAAAAAGCGGGAAGGTTCATGAATAGGTACCTCGATTTATTGTTCGTACCTGTTATTATTATTTATAAATAAAGATATCTTATAATAATTATAATTAAGAATTTTCATTATTATTTAACTATAACTATATTCAATCCTTAGTATAGATCTAAGTATCTATATATCTATATCTAAGTGAGGATATAGAATAAAACGTAGAGCTAAATAAATCAATTTTTTCATCTTTGTATTGTACAATTAGATCTTAGGTCGCCAAACAAAATTCCTATTTCCTTTAATTCCGAATAAACTAACTACTTCTTTGCTACAAATAATTGAACTTAGCCCTCTATTTGGTTTTTATTTTAGTTTTTAGCCAAAGGAAAGAAAGCGTGGAGCTTTAATAACTCAGTCAGAACACTTTTTAAAAAATTACGTGGTACGATTAGGTCGAATGCTCCCTTCTCGAATAAATATTCAGTCTCTTGCACACCTTCGGGTACTATTATCTTCAATGTTTCTTCAATTACTCTTTTACCCGCAAACGCAATGTAAGCATTGGGTTCGGCAATAATGATATCACCCAACATACCAAAACTAGCCGTCACCCCGCCAGTAGTAGGAGATGCAAGGATTGATACATAAAATAACTTTTTATTTGATTGATAATCATATAAAACAGACGATATTTTAGCCATTTGCATCAAGCTCACACTTCCTTCTTGCATGCGCGCCCCCCGGAAGCACACACTATAATAAGGGGTAGAAATTGGTTGGTAGCGTATTCAATCAAACGGGTGATTTTTTCCCCGACTACGGACCCCATACTGCCCCCTATAAACTCAAAATCCATAACCCCAACTGCTACGGGAATGCCATTTAGTTCGCCTATGCCTGTTTGAACAGCCTCGGGCAATCCCGTCGTTGTTTGATAAGAATCAATACGATCTTTATAAGGTGGTTCGTCCTCTGCATGAAATTCAATGGGATCAAGAGACACCATGTCTTCGTCCATAGGATCCCAAGTATCCGGATCGATCGAAAGATCTAGTCTATCTGAACTATTCATTTTCAAATGCCATTCACAGTGTTCACAAATATACAATTTTGTGTTAAAATATTTCTTATAATTTAATCCATAACAATTATCACATTGAACCCACAAATGCCTATATTTGCTAGAGTCGTCAGTTTCACCGTTATCATTAGACCTATCTTCGATATCATTAGAACTATCTTCAATATCATTAGAACTATCTTCGATATCATTAGACCTATCTTCGATATCATTAGAACTATCTTCGATATCATTAGACCTATCTTCAATATCATTAGAACTATCTTCGATAAAACTATCTTCTAGAGTTAAATCACTATCTTGCGCATCGATATCATTAGAACTATCTTCAATATCATTAGAACTATCTTCGATATCATTAGAACTATCTTCAATATCATTAGAACTATCTTCGATATCATTAGACCTATCTTCGATATCATTAGAACTATCTTCGATATCATTAGAACTATCTTCAATATCATTAGAACTATCTTCGATATCATTAGACCTATCTTCGATATCATTAGAACTATCTTCGATATCATTAGAACTATCTTCAATATCATTAGAACTATCTTCGATATCATTAGACCTATCTTCGATATCATTAGAACTATCTTCGATATCATTAAAACTATCTTCTAGAATTAACTCACTATCTTGCGCCTCGATATCATTAAAACTATCTTCGAAATCATTAAAATCATCTTCGCTAAAACTATCTTCGAAATCATTAAAATCATCTTCGCTAAAACTATCTTCGAAATCATTAAAATCATCTTCGCTAAAACTATCTTCGATATCATTAAAATCATCTTCGCTAAAACTATCTTCGATATCATTAAAATCATCTTCGCTAAAACTATCTTCGCTAAAACTATCTTCTCTATCATTAAAACCATCTTCGATATCATTAAAACTATCTTCTAGAGTTAAATCACTATCTTGCGCGTGGGTTCGTATACCCGCCGAACCCTCCGTTTCGCCATTATTTCTACTTTCACCACAAATGTACCTATAAATGTAACTATCACTGCAATTATCGATATCACTTACCATGGAAGTAGCGATAGAGATTTGAGACTGAAGATAACTCTCAATGCACCTATTAATATGATTATTCCAACTAGATTGAGTATCGTTATTAGAGCAGGTATCTTCACTCGTAGATTTATTATGCAGATAACTAGAATCCCAAAAACAACTTTCTAGTTCACTCAGAAACAAATGATTGTTGTCAATCTCAAAAATTTGATTTTCACTATCAAAATATATCAAATAACTGTCTCCATTTCTATCCTTAACCAAAAAAGTTGGAGTGGAGACTAAATTCCGAGTGTCTTTGGCGCCGAATAAACGATCAACATTACTGTAACTAGAACCGTCACGACCCCCACAACTCTGAATATTTTTAGTTGTATCTTTTCTATTCGAATCTTCAATTTCACCGGTATTTTCAATAGGACCAAGACTGTCCATTGATTTATTTAGCCCGCACCAGCGCTCTAACTCCTTCTTAAACAACATCGAATTAAACCACCACCTTTCCATAGAGTTTTCTTGCCCCCTATTTGTATGAAACTATAATAGATGAATAGTCATTCGATCAAAAATTCTTTATTTGAATATCTTCTTTCCTATTAGACTAAACATAGAAACCCAATCGCTAGCATTGTTTATTAACTAATAATAAAAATAAGAAAAAGGTAATAGGTGTGAGTATTGAAAAAAAAATTATCTTTTTTGGAAATCCGGAGTAATACTTCACTATACACTACTATACACTATATATGAATATGATATGAGGGAATCTCTTGTCATTATAAATACAATGATAAAGAGCGCTTTTTTCTTATGTCGTATCAAATTCGCATCGAAACAAAAAAAAATCTTTTAGAAATCATTTTTTTCGTCAAATTTCGCCTAATAACGTAATAATTTCAGGTTCTATTCCACCAATATGGAAAGAAAAGGACAATATACAGGATGGGTATAAAGAATTGTGATACTTGGCTTGATTCAGGAAAACTTCAGGATATAAAAGAATAGACCAATCCCAAAGATCTGTAGATTAATTGTGGATTCAAGACAACAATAGAAAGATTTGAGCCTTAGATTTTTTATTTCAAATCTTCTATATCTAGACTATATCTAGATAAGTATGTATTAATATTAAAATATTAAAATTATTAAAATTTATTATTAAATATAAAATATATTATTAAATTATTAAAAAAATAAAAAAAAAAAAATAAAGAATTCTTTGTATTCGGCTCAATCCTTTTAGGAAAAGATTGGGCCGAGTTTAATTGCAATTCAACTAAGATAACAAAAAGTAATTACAAAGTATCCACTGCTTTAAAATTAAATCTGATCTCCTTCCATACCTCACAAGCAGCCGCCAGTTCAGGACTCCATTTGCTAGCCTCACGGATAATTTCATTACCCTCAACAGCAAGATCGCGCCCTTCATTACGAGCTTGTACACATGCTTCTAGAGCTACTCGATTCGCTACGGCACCTGGCGCATTACCCCAAGGGTGTCCTATAGTTCCTCCACCAAACTGCAGTACAGAATCATCCCCAAAGATCTCGGTCAGAGCGGGCATATGCCAAACGTGAATACCCCCTGAAGCCACCGGCAGAACACCTGGTAGAGAGACCCAATCTTGAGTAAAATAAATACCGCGACTTCGATCTTTTTCAATAAAATCATCACGCAGTAAATCAACAAAGCCCAAAGTGATGTCTCTTTCCCCTTCAAGTTTACCTACTACGGTACCCGCGTGAATATGATCTCCACCAGACATACGTAACGCTTTAGCTAGTACGCGGAAGTGCATGCCATGATTCTTCTGTCTATCAATAACTGCGTGCATTGCACGGTGGATGTGAAGAAGTAGGCCATTATCTCGGCAATAATGAGCCAAGCTCGTATTTGCAGTGAATCCCCCTGTTAAGTAATCATGCATTACGATAGGAACTCCCAATTCTCTAGCAAATATAGCTCTTTTGTACATTTCTTCGCATGTACCTGCAGTAGCATTCAAGTAATGCCCTTTGATTTCGCCGGTTTCAGCCTGTGATTTAAAAATAGCTTCGGCACAAAACAAGAAACGATCTCTCCAACGCATAAACGGTTGGGAGTTCACGTTTTCATCATCTTTGGTAAAATCAAGTCCACCACGAAGACATTCATAAACCGCCCTACCATAGTTTTTAGCTGATAACCCCAATTTTGGTTTAATAGTACATCCCAACAGGGGACGACCATATTTGTTCAATTTATCTCTCTCAACCTGGATGCCATGCGGCGGGCCTTGGAAGGTTTTAATATAAGCCGGAGGGATTCGCAAATCTTCCAGACGTAGAGCGCGCAAGGCTTTGAACCCAAATACATTACCTACAATGGAAGTAAGCATGTTAGTAACAGAACCTTCTTCAAAAAGGTCTAAAGGGTAAGCTACATAAGCAATATATTGATCTTCTTCTCCAGGAACGGCCTCGATGTGGTAGCATCGCCCTTTGTAACGATCAAGGCTGGTAAGTCCATCGGTCCAAACAGTTGTCCATGTACCAGTAGAAGATTCGGCAGCTACCGCGGCCCCTGCTTCTTCAGGTGGAACTCCGGGTTGAGGAGTTACTCGGAATGCTGCCAAGATATCAGTATCTTTTGTTTCGTATTCAGGAGTATAATAAGTCAATTTGTACTCTTTAACGCCGGCTTTGAATCCAACACTTGCTTTAGTCTCTGTTTGTGGTGACATAAATCCCTCCCTACAACTCATGAATTAAGAATTCTCACAACACCAAGGTCTACTCGACACGAATTAGCTGTTAATGAACCCTTTCATAGACATAGAAATCTTTCACAAAATTCCCAACTAATATTATCAACTAATCTGAATATTTGATTATTAGACCATGCGATTTGCCAAATACATCATTATTGTATACTCTTTCATATATATATCGCAACCCAATTTTTCCCCTTTGGAATAGAAAGAACTAACTAATAAGAAATTCCTCCTTGAGAGCGGTATATGTTGTATATGTAAATCCTAGATGTGGAAATGTACGGAATTCGTCTATGAAAAGGTATAAAACAAAAAAAAATAAATAGGATAGGTGTAAATCGATATGCCGAAATACAAAAAAAGCCAATGGACTAGAAATAATGAATCGTAATGGAAATAGAGTTCAGGTCCGAATCCCATATAATATAAATGGGATTGTCTATCATTATAGACAAATGAAAGACTTTCTCAAGATTCTTATTCATCCACTTGATATTGTAAAAAATATTTAAAAATCGACTCTTTGAATAAGGAAAGGAGTGAATTGGATTCGATTGAATGGTACCAACCAAATGGAGCCCTAATTCCCATTTCTTATTGAATTAACCGATTCACGTGCTATCGGATATTTGTTTTGAATTCGAGAATTTTCGCAACAAAATTTGACATATTTTCTTTATTAT
>JAHSUH010002005.1:0-5000 GCA_025388415.1 Cynanchum wilfordii
AAAAGCAAGTATATATTCAATATGAAGAAAAGAAGATTAGAAGAATATTTCAGTTTACAAGTCCAAAATTTGGTCATAGCAGAAAGAGAATTCTACTTAACCTCCTGCCATGGATATTCACAAATAAAGGTACATAACTTTCCATTTCTACCAGGTTGCTTAAAAGAACCTTGTGCACATAAACCAACCATCAGATTATATGCCCTCCCTCTAATCAGAGTGGAGTTGTTGTAGCAACTCCAAAACCAAATGCAAACCATAAAAAAAAAAAAAAAATTCATATCACTATCACACTTCAATGAAATCTTAGGCCAAATCGCAAAAAGTGATGGAAAAAAAAAAAGAAAAATTCATATCAACGTTCACACATGAAAATAAACACAATAAACATTAGAGAAAATCAGGAAAATCTCAAAAATGTACTAAGCTTTTAAAGTCTAAACATTTTTAGCCTCATTATACGCATCATAAAGAAAGCACAAGCCAAAGAGAAACATTAAGCATTACTAAAAACCCAACTAGAAAACATCAAAATTAACATCAATATAACAATTTTAAGATGAAAGAGTACTTGTAAGGATCCATTGATGACCCTTTTTGTGTACTCCTCGAGAAGAAGGAAACCAAAGAAAGAGGAGAAGAGACGCACTGCACATAAAATAGAAAAAGGAGGAAATGAAAAAAACCATTTTTATATTTTTCTAAAAATGTCTTATTCTTTACGAAACCTTGTGTATATAAACCAACCATCAGATCATATTGTTGGAAATAATATATAGATTACAAATCTATTCCTTACACAAATCCAAGACCCAATATGTCAGATTATCAAGAAATTAATCAACCAATAAGTTTGCGGAAGCGTACCTGAATTAATTTTCAAGATCTAAATCTTTAGTAATCTTGATGTTCTTGATATTCTTGGAATCCTGTATGAAGAACAAAGGCTATGATCTTCCAAGAGTTCTATCGAAGTCTAGGGATCCGTTCTACCGACGGGATATAGAATAGACAACTCTCGGTAGTCTCCCGGGGACCATAACCATATAATATATATTATTCCTAGCTAACCCATCACAGTCTAGGAATCGGGGTTTCTACATATGTGGGCTCATACTTATTCTTGATGCATATTAACCCAATAAACTTTATTAGATCACTTTAATAGGAAATGTCGGAGAAATGTGGATATTATATTTTAGAACAGATATCATATTAGAAAAGAGAGAAAATTATTTGGAAGGAAAGGGATTCTTCCTCTAAACATGATCTCATTTATTGCAACATTAAGCATCCACTATTTCTTTCTCTATGTTTGAAAGCCCACATTTGCTGGAAAAATTTAACCAATTTCTGAGGCATCAAGACAAATGACACAAGGGAAAACATTAAAATTTTTTAAAAACTAGGATGCAGATTCCATAGTTAAACATATTTTATCTACTGAATGCAGCAGACAGAAAACTCAAATATGTTCTCAAAAACATAATGAAATCAAACTGCATAAAAATGACACCCTCACTGAGAATAGACAATACCAGAATGTTCGGCTTAAAAAATTGCTAGTAACACTTACCTTGCATGGATCAAGAGATGGCACAAATTCCATGCATTATTTTTATTCTGCTAGATGGATCAAGAACAAAGATGTGTCATTGGAACTATTCAATATCACTTAAAAACATATCACCAGTTCCAATTTTTTACAAATAGCATATCATAATTTATGTTATTTTACTATTTAATGGGAGATACACTTTAACTTGAGAGATGAAATATACAGCTTACAGGTGAATTGCCTTTAAATATTCAGTCTCTTTATCCATAAAAAAAGTCCACATGTGATGCACAACCTGAAAGCTTCTTTTTATATATATTATGCCCCTTTTATGAATGACTAGGATGGACTCTTCACAGAAGAGAACGATAAAATCATGTCAGTGAATTATGAGAAAGATTCCCCCTTTTATAGTTAATGCTCAAAGCTCTTCTACCCCCTCAGTGTCGCATCTATGCTATTAGAAGAGAGGCAGAACAAAATAAAGACTTCAGCCAAATTTGGTATGCATAGAAATATAGCAAGGGACATGTGAAGGTGGCATAATGTTTTACCACTGACTTCCCCCTTATTTTGCAGTTTTGTTCCCAGAAATCCCTTATAGACTTCACGATGGATCATCTCCTTAATTGTTCAAATAAGTTGCTTACAGCTAAAGATTGCGAGATTTGTGGGGACTTGCTTCCGTTGTCAAGACATAGTAACCAGGCAGTCCATGGTAAGTTTTGCTCTTAGTCCATGTGAAGGTGGCATAATGTTTTACCACTGACTTCCCCCTTATTTTGCAGTTTTGTTCCCAGAAATCCCTTATAGACTTCACGATGGATCATCTCCCTAATTGTTCAAATAAGTTGCTTACAGCTAAAGATTGCGAGATTTGTGGGGACTTGCTTCCGTTGAAGCAAGTGAAGTGTAATTTTTAATTATTTACTTCTGGCCTAAAACATAATAATACTGACCACAAAATATTGATTCAAAGAGAAGAATAAAGGAAAAATATTCTTACTAGTTGGACTTGGTGCCTCAATGTATAAAACTGAGCTTTTGTACAACAAACATTAAGTAGCAGTTTGTTCACAACCAAAGAACAATTGATATGAGGGAATCAGAATATGGTAAAGAATCAAAATATTATTTTTATTACATTGTGCAGAGTTGCTGATCATGACCACCACGTTCTTTGTCCAAAAATGGAGCTTAAAGGTTAAGTCTAAAGGATTAGGTAGGCCCTGAATGATTGATATTCAGTGATATTCTTCTATGAGTCAAATACATGGTTACAGACCCTTTACAACACCATACTTCTAGAAAATGCTGACAGAATTCTCTTTCTGCTATGACCAAATTTTGGACTTGTAAACTGAAATATTCTTCTAATCTTCTTTTCTTCATATTGAATATATACTTGCTTTTATTTTATTTCTCTTTTTAGTTTTTCTTTTGGTGGTTGCTGGTGGATTGGGTGGTTTTTTCCCCTCTAATTCTTGCTTTTCTCGGTCTTAGAGTCCTCTAATTCTTGCTTTTCTGAAATTGTTGGGAAATATTTTATGAAGATATATTTAATGCATTTTCTGAAGATATATCTTCTGATTCTCTTCGTTAGTCAAATCAATGCTGGCCTAGGGGTCCATGTTACCAGTGCCTTATCACATGGTCACTGTCCTATTAATCTCCAGGTATCAAGAAACTAATGGTAGAAATAGTGTCCATGTATGTGCATGGGTGGTTCTTATGTTGAAGGTGGATGGTTGAGAAATGCTTTTAATTGGAAAGTGAGTGTTGGGCCATGGGAGAAGAGACCTGGGCATTTTAATAATATCTGGCTATACTAGACTGATTATGGACTTGGTCTCTTTGAGTTTCTCCAGGTATGTTAGAGGATTTTTGAGGATTATTTTGCTTGCATCCTTAAGAATTGGACAACTTTTTAGGCCGTCTTCTAATTTCATATCTCATTCATTGTCTTTTTGCACAACTTGCAGAGGACTTAGGGGCATTACCCATATGGGTGTTCAACAGTGGTATTCAAATTTCTATTATTTTGATTTTTAATAAATTTTATATTCATGATTTAATTTTCGTTTGTTCCATTTATTCATGTTTACTCACTCAGGAATCAGCCACATTGATCATATTGTAACTTCCAAAATCTTACCTTTTGTACAGGTACACCTTTTTTGTTCTGATTTATATATTTATTAATCAATGATCTACACTTGACTTGAACATATGTCATGTTGTCTTACAATATCTTAATGTGATCCTGTAAAACTGATATAAGAAATCTTCTATTGTAGGAAATTTTTTATGGTATTGAGTTTGCTAGAGGATATCCCGATTCAACATGGAGCAGTGTCCGAGCAGCAATGGGACATCCAGGACCATTTGATTTGAGATATCTTGCCATTGGGAATCAGGACTGTTAGATGAAAAACTACCATGGTATATATATATATTCTGATGAAGCTTCTACATTACAGTTTTTTTCTTTTGTTTTCTTTTCCTCTTGAAAACAATAAATATTTGTGTAGTGTTGAAATTCATGCTTGCAAATAAAAATCAAGAAATTATCTGAAGCTCTACACAACAATAAAAAGTGTTTATCCAGACATAAAGATAATCTCAAACTGCGATGGGATGGATCTTCACGACCATTGGATCACCCAACACATTTAAATGATTTCATTTGAGTTCTTCAACTATTACATGCATATCAGCACCATTTTCTTTTCCTAGAATTATGATTATTCTTTACTGGAAAGAAAACTTCTTCTTTTCTGATAGGTTTACGGGGATGCAAACTATGTATTCTCTATGGCACACAATTTTGATCAGACAACACGTCTTGGTCCAAAGGTTTATGTTTGTTCCTTTCCATAAAGTTTTTCATTATTATCTGGCGATGCATCTTATCATCCTGCTCTGATGAATAATTTGGAAGGCTTTTGTAAGCAAGTATGGCTGTGACCGGAAAATATGCAGGCATAGGGAGTCTCTAGACAGCACTTGCTCAAGCAGGATTCCTTATTGGCTTAGAAAGGAACAGGTAATTCTTTTTTCCTTTGTTTATCTGGAAGTGCTAAATAAATTTTGAGTGTAATAAATTTTCAAGTGGAACCCAGATGCCATTGTATTTGATTCATCTCGGCTCTATGGAACACCAGATTATTGGATGCAGCATTTTTTTAAAGAATCAAATGGTGCAAATCTTCTTAACTCAACACTAATTGAAGCTAAGCGTTCATCCTATTGATAGCATCAGCCATACTGTGGAGAAATCAAGAGGATGATTTCTATTTAAGAATTAAGGTAATATTGAGCACACAACACTAATTCTGATTCTTTTATTTTAGAAACAACTTTTTAAAGAATAACTCATCTTTTATCCCGGTTGTGAACATGGGAATTAACTATATCAACCTTAAGATTAGTATTGATAATT
>JAHSUH010002005.1:10000-28661 GCA_025388415.1 Cynanchum wilfordii
TTAATCTTTTTAAAGGTATAATTGTAATTTGAATTTCTATCCGGTAAAGAATGTAAACAGACGGCTTCCTTCTTGTAAGGAATTTAAACCGTCCTTTTGTAAAAGACTCCTCATTTTTTCAAATCTTCAAACAACGAAGCAATCTTTTCTATTCCTTCTTTTAAGGAATGTAAAAAGTCTTTTTTATAAAAAATATTTGTCATTCTTTCAAATTCTCTCAAGAACAAGGAAGAGATGCGCTTGATTTTTTTTTTTCTTTTTTTTTTGGACTTGTACAAATCGTTATATTTCATACTGGATTTCTTTGAGCAATGAATGCATGTATCCATTCCTCCTGCTCTATTATCCTTATGTCACCACTTTTTTTTATCCTTTTGTGGTCAAAATAAAGAATGCCCCTCTTATAAAATTTGTTTTTTTTTTTTTAATTATATAAAAAAGTTATGTTTCAAGACTTAATTTAAGTTTCAGTCCCAAATTTAATACTCTGCTTTTCTACTTAGTTTGCATTTTGCATTTTGGGGAAAAGAAGGGAGAGATTGTAAGTAAGCATTCCATTGTATTGTATTTGTATTGATGTTACTTTGGAGAATTAGGAGAAGTTTCTTGTCTGAGTTTCTTTGTTTCCTGGGGTTGAAATTGGCCACTATGGTTCTCATTTCCAAATATTTGGTTTACAGAGCAAAAGAAGGCACATATGTTTCTAAAATTAAAGCTATGTTCCGGTATTGCTAAACATTTTCAGTTATCTTATGCAGAATTTTATTTGTTATAAACTGATTTTTAATTTGATTTCTTTGTTCATTTCAAGATATGGAAGATGGACCTTGGAGCAGGAAGTTTGCAGCCGAGATAAAAGCGGTGTTGCCTGCTAAACCGAGGAGTATAAATCCGATCTAAACAAATTGAAAAAGGAAGTTAAAAAGAACACTAGTCACTACTATAAAATATCACATATGATCTACACATTTGAGAGCTTGCGTATTCCAAATATTACACCATTCACATCTGATCTATGACTAAAATTTGGACTTGTAGCAGTGTCGTAAATTGAAATATTCTTTAGATTCAGGCGGAACCCAAATACCATTGTTTTTAATTATTCACATCCGTATGGAACTCCTAGTTACTCGAGGGAAATTTTCTTTAGAGAATCCAATGGTGCAACCCTTCTCAATGCTACACTTCTAGCTAATGCCTCAAATTCCCTTGTTGCATCTGCTATTTTTTGAAAAAATTCAGTCGATAACAAGAACTACTTAGAGAATAAAGGTAAAAATTCTAGACAAGAACTACTTGAGAATTGTAAAGGTATAAAGGTAGAAATATTTTATGTTTTTGATAGTACTAAAAGAAATATTCAGATACGGGCTTTCTTAACAACTAATTATCCTTAAAATTATTCTACTAGACCATCATCGTTATTGTGTTGATTAATGTTGCAATAAATGAGATCATGTTCAGAGGAAGATTGGGGCTTTAAGGTGTAGTTAGTTTTCTATGAAATGGCTTTGAATAAAATTAGTTGATATTAATTAATATTAGGAAAACCCGTTAGTTGATATTATATACTTTTGATTATTATTAGCGCTCACTAATCTTCTTTGTGACAGAAGCTACCTTTCACAAATTCAATAGAATTTCTTTTGTAGATTTGAAATTTAATATGGTATTATAATGAAAGGTTTTCACCACAAGATCTTAGCTTTACTTCATTTATTTACTTCTTAGCTTTCACCACTCTTCAAATGGAAGGCAACCAAATGGGGTTAATGAACTCTCCATCAATGCCATAATTTTTAACTCGTGACTTACATTTTCACCACAAAAATGCACTTTAGTATTTTAAGGGTCTTCAATTTTTTTTTTTTTTTTTTTATTTTTTTATTATTATTTTTTTTATATCACATATACATAATGTTTGTTTTCTTTTTCCTTTTTTTTTGGTAAATACATAATGTTTGTTTTCACTACATTAAAAATGCACAAAAAATATACAATTTTTACATACAAATGATAAAAACACACTTGACATGTACTTGTGTATAATATTTTTTTTTTTTTTTTTAAATCTCATTAATTCGAGTATTTTTATAAAAATTATGGGACATGAGACTAGCTCAAGTACTTTTTTAGAGTTCCTATGACCGAAGAAATGGACTAGCTCACTTGATACTATTATTGTATCACTCCTCTGTTATTCGAAAATTCATCACATCGAGAACGCAAAGTAGATGAGTATGAAACCCCAAAGCGTAAGTGATAGTGGAAGGAGCTCTCCTAGCTTAAGTGAGGTTGAGTTTAAACCTCACTCATGTATGCAGCGGTTAAAATAGTCTAGATGTGAATTTCGCTTAAAGGTGTCTTCCCTAGTTTGAGACTCATCTAAGATACCTCGTGCCTAAGCAAAAAAAATAGATGAGTATGAGGCTACCAACACCTTTACTAATCTATTGGTAACATTTTTCAATTTTTTATTTCAGCATGAAACATGTGTCCCCTTAATCACATTTGGTGCTCGTATCCAATCCATACGTTGTGAATTAAATCCACTTTTGGATTTGATATGAGCTCCAAAAGGCATGTTGCATGCGACATATGACAAATGAAAAAAAAAATTGAGACTTAAACCTGTTAATTAGCCTTCAAGATTATACTATTTTAATCAAGTTTATAATATACCATAAAGATTCAAGCATTCAAATTTATAACACAGCAGACTATACTCTTTTAAGGTACTGCAGTACCTCCTTATATTAACAAGAGAAAGATGCAACTCCAGCTACGACTTATAAGTACAACAACTCTACTATGTCTCTTATATACTCATCATCATAAGGATTTCTTTTTTTAAACAAATCATCACAATATTACCTTGCAAATCGCGTAGTCCACTCTGCAGCTAACTCATCGTGTTTAACTTTGTCTGACAAGTACAAGTGAGCAATACCTGGAACAAGAGGTTTATCTGCAACAAATCATAAATTTGGGTTCATAATAAAGTGCACAATTCAGCCTATAATCATATTATACATGTAGCAATAAACAAGTATTTTCATGAAACATGATTGAAAACATAAAAATGAACAAATGCACTTTGCCACTGCCTAAGTTCTCAGACTCCCAAGTTTTCAACTTTTGAATTGAACATGCGCCAAGAAACCCCCTTATTTTACGAATGACAGGCCATATATGGGAGATTGTGAATTTACTTACAGGCATCAGGGTTGGTGAATATTGATCTGAGTGCCATAAGGACATTTGAAATTGTTAGAGCCGGACTCCAGCTATCTCTCAGAATGTCTAAACTGACATTACCAGCAGAATCAACATTGCAGTGGTAGATACGAGTTTTGAAAACAACCTGCAACCCTGAAGTCAAAATGAAAAAGGAAGGAAGAAGAATTGTAGCCAAAACTAGAGTTACAGAAGCAAAATCCACCATTACTGTTTTGGTAGACTATAACACAACATCGAGAAGAACACAAGTAACAGTTACAGAAAATTATAGGAGCATAGAAGACAACCCCTCCTCACTTGAACATACATGTTTATATGTTTGGTCTTTGTACTAAAAATTTAATAGCATCAATCCTTTTGTTCAGAAACAACTATAATGAAATCACAAATTTCAAAGGGACCAGCTTCCTTTTTACTATTAGATGCCAAAAAATGAAAAAATAACAACTATCAAAACCTAAAACAATAAAATAAGATCCATATCCAGAAGCACACTTTCGTTTGAAGTTTGGAGATAGGTTATGAATTGCCGCAATAGCATATATTAGACTTTTTTGAAAGGAAGGTAAAGGTAATAGAAACTCTATTCATTTGAAACGAGTTCATAAACTTCTTAGGTATCAACCAAAAGAAAATCCAAAATACTGTTTTCTCTTCCAAATAATTTCCTAAATAGTAAAATTCTTGACTTTATATATAATATTATCATGTGGAGTTAATGATTTTGAGTACTTATAATGTCGTTCACATACCTTTGGAGGTTTGAATGGGTAATCACTAGGAAATGTAATATCAAGAAAAAATATGCCCCCCTGATATGGTGTACCTACAAATAAAAGGGAAAGAATCAATACAAAATCATATCTTTTTTCCAATTCTTTAGCAGAAATTCAATCACAATTTACACATGAAAAATATGATTTCTTTATTGAATTATCAATTCTATTTGAAACTATTAAAAGAAAAACAAGCATAGTCTTAATCACACGGAAGTCTAAAGCTGTTAAAGAATGTCAAACCTTGCATCCAAACTTTGCCTTCCTAATCATATCCATCAAGATAAACATACTACATAAAAACTTATCTTTCTATTAGCACCATAATACACACATTTAGCCTTCTATTAGCACCATAATATATACACAGCTTCAATGGCTCAAATACAAAAACAACAGTATGACTCTAAACAGACGACAAAATCATGTTCTCTTATCTTTCCAAAGATTGATGGTACTTTAATTCCAGAATCTTTAATAAAGAACCCGTAGAAATACTATAGCTTTAGATGCTTAGAGATGACCCAGAAAACTTCAACCAATTTTGATAGATTCATTAGCAAATCTTGTTATTATTATCCTAACAGAGCATGTGGTTGAAGTTGAAGTTTTTTCATTTTTTGCTTATGGTTTTATCAGCATTGCATTTGAGCTAACGGCATGTATAAGTGAATCCAACTAAGCAACCGAAGATTCAATGTATCCTTCCAAATACTCAATTCTACTTCGCCATTTCTCAACAAGTCCCCAATTCTGTACAACTGTGACCAAATAATCTACCAGGAATTAGCAAAGCATCCAAATCCAAGAAATCTTACAGGAATTCAACTTCATTTACAAATTAGATCTGGCTAAAACACATAAATTTATATATATACGAAAGATAACAGTAAGAATAGAGTGGAAACAAAATATCTTTTCCAACCAGCATTATAGAAATAAACATTAAAAAGCAAAAAAATAAATTAAAATAGAATAAGATGAAATTTATGAAAAGTAGATAAAGGTGGAGCTCAAAACCAGGGGGACCGATCAGAGTAGCAACCCAGTGGTAAAGATTGTCGCCTTTGGGGCCAGCAGAGCAGTCAGGAGGAGGGTCGGTGTTCAGCTCCGCCATTTCTCTCTGTATTCTCTTCCCCGATGCCGACACAGAAGTTGTCGATGGCCAGGACCTCCCTCCACCTCCCATCGCCACCATTCCACTACCTGTGCCGGTATTCATCACCAGCTAATATCCTAAGCACGGTTCAGTTGCAGCTCAATGAAATATCTCTTCTACTGGTTTTTGTCACTTTACCATTTTGCCCCCCGAGCTTCAAATTTTTTCTCTTTCTTTCTGGACCAACCTGATTTGTCGTTTTTTTTTTTTTTTCCGCCTTTTTTTACTTTAGCGAGTGGTCAATTAAAATTGACTTTGTTTTAACAAATCCAAAGTATAAATTTTCAAAATTGTTGCTTTATGAGTGCAAAGATGTGTATTTAATTTCAGGCAAAAGGACATAAAACAAACTTCCCTTAACGCTTACCAAAAAAAAAAAAAAAAAAAAAAACAAACTTCCCTTAACATAACATTTCTGGCAAAGTAATAACAGTTGCAAACACATTTCCAGAAGGCCATATCTAAATGGTTGGACCTTGTAGCTTTTAGTTATTTAGTTGGAAGTACATCCACAACAAATAGCATAGAAAGCAAGTTTTTTTCTACAGAAATACCAGTTTTGATGATGTTTCTCCTCATCTTTTCTGTACATTGTCGTCCACAGATGCTAAATCTGCTAATGTCATGCTTATGCTTTGGAGATCCTCCTTTATTTTGTCAGACACCAACAAACATGTCTTCTGCCTTGATGATATTTCATCAAACAACTGCGATTTTTGGCTCCAAGCCATTGCTTTTTCTCTTTTCAAATCTTCTATTCTTTGAGCTTCTTCTCGCAATTCCTCATCCAGTATCCTGTTCTCTTCTTCCTTGAGTACACTTTCAACGACGCATTCATGGTAGTCTATGAAGATGTTCTCGAATTCATTCCTTCCGTTCTCTTTCATGTCCAACACCATCTGTTTTTCTGTTATGACATTTTGAAGCTTTTGGTTCATCTCCTCAACTGAGTGCTCTTGTTTCTCTATTTCCTTTTGAATAATGTGAATCTCATTCTCCACCTTTCCCATCTTCTTTTTCAAATCTTCATGTTCTTTTTTTATCACTAAAAGCCTCTCTTGGTTCTGTTTCATTTGATTCTGTAGCTTTGTCTTCTCTTCCTCAGACTTCAACAGGTCTGTTGCTTTGACACCCAATTGCCGCCAGTTTCTTTGCATGGGATGATGGTGATCCTCCTCAACATTGTCTATAGCAAATAGAACCCTTTCATTCTCAATCTTCGTGTTTCTTCCTCCATTTTTGATTTTAGGTCAGACATGTTGGTTTTTAGTTCAAGTTCAGCTTGCTTTACCTTCATTTTGGCCTCCACTATTTCATCTTTTTGGACATGAAGATGGACTAATTCATCTTTCTTCTGGTTCAGTAGAGCTGCTGAAGCATCTAAGCTTGCACTTACTCGAGCTTCTCGCTGTTCAAAATAACTAATTGATGCAGTGAAGCTAGACAAAGAATATTTGAGTGCTGCTAATTTTCTGTCAAGTAAAACTTTTCTATCATGCATCGTGCATAATGAAGCTTGGAACTTTCGTATTCCTTGTGTTTCAGATGAAGACTATTTTCTAGTCTTTCAATTTCTTCGAAAGCTCATCAAACTCTAGAAGTGCTCTCTCAAGTGAACCAAATGTTCCCACCATCAGAGCTGAGCTTGAGAGCTTCTCCTGGGCCTCCTCTACCAACTTCTTTCTGACCATTTCTGTATCTTCTGAAAAATTTTCTGTTGTTAAATCTGATGGTCTTGCATTAATCTCCAATTCCTTTCCAGATTCCGGATTCCCGTTGCAGGTATTCAATTCTTCATGACCTTTACTGGAAGAAATTATGCACAATTCAGGTAAATGTGATGCCTCCGACTTCTTCAAGCCATCACTGGATAGTTTGGATACCTCTCTGACCTCATCTTCCTGAAAATGAGAAGGTTTTTCTGATTCAGACCCCTCAGTTTTAATAACAGAATATTGAGTATACCAATCCTGCACATTTACATCATACAACTCAGCTTCCTCTACTAAGTCCTCTGCAGCACACTGCTCTAGTTGAGGATTAATTCTTTTTCCGTATGTGCTGCTTCAAGTGCCCTAGACTTTTCATCAACTGATGGACAAGCTTCGTCACACTTGGGATTTTCTCCCTCATCAATTTCAACAAGCTTTTCTGGACAGTTGAATTCTCTTCTAATCTCAATATTTTCCTGTTCATTAGCAAATAACCGTTTGAACTCATCCCTCTCTTGCATGGCCTTTTCATACAGACCCATCAATTTTTCATTTTCATCATGCATTTCCACCAGTTGATTCTTTAAATTCTCAACTTCTGCTTTTGTTACCAAGTTCTCTTCAGCAGCATCTTGGTTGTACTGGTTCTTCCCTTCTTTTGTCTGTAATTCCTCACCAGTTTGATTGTTCCTGCAGTCAGTATTCTTTTCTGTAACAGCTTGTTCATAAAGCTCGATCAGTTTATTGTTATCCTCAATTAAGACTTTGAGCTTCATCTTGAGCTCATCATTTTCTTTGGACAAGAAAATTGCTGTTTCATGAGCTTTTGCTTCCCTTTGACTTGCAGCAGCAATGGCATCAACCATGGTTTTCAGTTCCATCTGATCAGTTGCAGCAATATATGGCATCTGATTATTGATCAGAGAAGGAAGCTCAATTTTCTCTTCTAGGTTTTCTTGAGTCGCAGCTGCTTTTGACGATTTCTCTGCTTCCATTTGCATTTCCAGGTCATTTACATACCTAAAGAAGTTTTAGTAAATATAATCAATTAGTGTACAGCAAACAAATGATATTTTAGTATATGAATTTGCATGTCCTATTTACCTTTGCAGTTTTTCTTTCTCCTCTACGCAGAGATCTAGCTTCTTTCGAAGAGAATCCAGTTCTGATTGGTTCTGAATGGCCTGAGATGAAGAATTTCCATATTTTCAGATTGACTGTAGCCTTTTTCCTTTCTAGTAGTATCATGCATTGTTATACTAGAGGATTATATACTAGAAGTAGATTACTTGCACCCGGAGGAATTCATTTTCCTCATTAAGAGATGAACACCAGGGAGAAGCATATTATTCTGTAAAGACAATATTTGATCAGTCATTCTGGGGGTGGAACTTCAGGAAATCTTCATTGGATGGAACCAAGGTTCGTTTCATTAGAAGCATAACTTTTAAACATTACATGCAGGGAAGGCTAAGAAAGCATAATGTCATTGGGATGTGGATATGTCCAGAACACCCCCACCCCCCTCAACCTGGTCCTCCCCCACCACCAACATCATAGAACAATTTGATGTTGACAACTTGTATTCAAAATGTCTTACCTGACCAGAAAGCAGTTGTATATCATCACCACTTAAAATTTTCTTCTCAGTATGTCCATTCTGTATCCATAAAATATGTGAGGGTCAGTACTTTACATAATATATATATATATATATATAATATTTTTTTAAAAAAAAAAAAAAAAAAAAGAACTACCTGAACTGATGGGTCTGACTCATGCATAAGTTTCCAGTCCAGAGCTTCCAGCAACTACATGTAAAAGTTAAATGCATTAGTCTAAGCATTATGACCATGTATAATAACCATATAGCAAGAGATTTCCCAATATCATAAAAATTTCAATGCCAAATTCAGGTACATTCAGGAAGAAAAAATATCTTTTAAAACTGTAAATTTGAACTCAAAAACTAAAATTAACTACAAGAAAATTAAGTATAAAAGAAGAAAAAAAAACAATTGTGAACTCACAACTAATTATTTATCTATCTGGCATAGCCACAGCTTCAATCATTTCAGGTGTCAATTATGATGTAATTCAACTTGAAGTGCTTTTGACAGATGTCTCTTTTAATCCAAAACAAGAATGAGCAATACATAACTCAATTTATTATAGCAGTATTAACTTATCAAATAGGTGTAATGCTCCAAAATAAAAGATAGATAAGGTAAATGAGAAATTAAAGAATCAGTTTACCTTGTTCTGTAACATTGTTATTTGTTCATTCATTCTCTCACGTTCCCCTTCCTCACAAAATGATTTTAATCTGCATTGTCAGTATAAATAAGAAACAAAAAGATAAGTCTATCAAACAACAATAAAGTAAGGATGTTCAGTAAAAAAGAAATTTCTATTTAACGTTATAGAGGTCAAGCCCCTCCACTGCAGGCATTTTAACTCTTAGATTGTCTACTAGTAAAAGAGAAATATAAACACACAAAGGTATAAAATAATCTCAGCCACTACACTGTTAAGCTTATTCAGATAAAACATACAAATTGACTCATTGCTCGCCTATTATTAGTGTGATTCAAAGAAAGGACTTGCCTTCTTATTTCCTCTTTCAGTCGCAGGTTTTCCATTGCAAATCTTGTTGCTTCCTTGTTACGATCAACCTGAGAACGCAAAACCCCTATTTCCTTCAAATGCTCATCCTTTTCTTGGAGCAAGTGAGTCTCAGCTGAGATCTTTCCTGATGCAACAGCTTCTAGTCTCTTTATTCCTGCTTCTCGAAACCTTAATCTCAGCTTCAGACTTTGGATCTCATCTTCTCGCTGCTTCACCTGGTTTACCAGTAAGTACAAATCAATTTCTGACCAAGAGAAGGGGGATAAGAACTAATAGTTATTCCCAATTCCATCATCTGTTCTTGTTTTACTTCAGAGAGTTAATAATAACAATAATAATAAGAACTTATTGAGCACATAAAAAGTAACTGCACTTTTTCTGTGGTTCAGAAGAAATCACTTATTTCTCCTATACTATATTATGCATGAGAATTTAGCACATTCATGATATAAAAAATTATAGAAAAGGTGTTTCTCTTGACTCACTAGCTGCATTGCTGTCTGATTTTCAGCTACAAGTGTCTGTATTATAATGTCTTTATCCTTCTCTCTCCTGAAGGCTCCAACAAGAGCTACTTCATATTCTTTCTTCTGCAGCGGCATTTTTACAATGTTACAATGAGATCCATAGATAAGAGTGTTCTTGTTATTAATATTAGCAGGTACCTGTGACATTCTTCTATCAGAAAGAAGTGGACTAGAAAGACCATGGAGCCCTTCCCATTTAAAAGTTCCTGGAGATCCTGGAAAAGATACTGCCAGACCTTCACTTTCATGGCTTTCAGCTCCTCCATTAACTAGACTCCTCAAGCGAGACACTTCTTTCTGTAGATAACAAGAAAGGAAGTCATCAAGATGAATATGGCAAAATAAAATCCTGTTTTTTGAGACATATACCAAAAATCCAGCTTCGTAAGTGGCTGCTAGAAGTTGAATAAAGATTTTCTAGATGAAATTCTAGATTACCACATAATAGTATTATGTACAAAAAAAAAAAAAAAAAAATGGAATAATCTTCTGAAGGATGTCTGACTCAGTTATTATCTTCTTCTAATAAATATATGAGAAATACAGGTATAGACAGGATCATATGCATCCCCTGCAGTAGGCATCTTCAAATTTATGCTCCATGGCCAAGTTAACTTTTACTTGTTGAAACTTTTAGATATAAATCCATGAGCAGAGTATGTGCATGTATCATTAGCTATCCAAGGTAGCCCATACCAAGAATAAAAGTGGGTGCGCTAGTGCTGGTATACAACTTGGCTAGATTTCCAAATTGTTACCTTTCTAGAAGTGATATGATTCATTCTTTCAAGGGTTTTAGCCTGACATTTCTTTACGAAATGATAAAGTGGAACAATATTGAAGCAAGAATTTGCCGAAGTAATTTTCATATTTGTATAGTGCTAGTTTCCTACTGTCATGTCACTAATATGAAATCTTTCTCAAAAGAATAGATCAGAATTAGTAGTTGCATGATACAAGAGGTTATATAAAGGAGATACTAAAGCAAGATACTACAGAACGAAAATCTCTGCAAAATAAATCAATCTTTGTCCAAAAAGTTGATACTCCATAAACAGAGAATCAGATAGCAGAATATTTTAATGGCATGGGAGTTAAGATGTCAGCCTTGTAATGTTTTTTTATTATTACCTTCAAGTTCTGAATTTGTATCCTCATGGCAAGCACATCTCCAGAAGCATCTTCATTTACAATAGCCTGAGTGAAAAACAAATAAAAATGGAGAATCCATTAATAACCTGAACTTCACTTCATTATAACTTTTAAAGCTGATAATATTCAAGCAATTTAAGAGACTTTCAATGGCAACTCTTATGATATAGACCTCCTTCAAGATTTGGTTACTCTAAGAAAGACAATTGATAAACTCTTACACAGACAAAGTTTTAGTGAATGAGGCAAGCAACTTTTAGCAACAAAGTAGAAATTTTGAACTCTAAAGTTGGGCGAGAGGGAGTTAGATGAACATTGTATTGTCTAATACTACACATTAAAAGAAACAATAGATAGATCTGCTGCATATCTATCAGGTTATCCAACTCTTTTTATTTTTATACGTAGATTAACATGATGCTGATTCTTGTAGACTCTAGACTGAAGCACAAATAGATAAATATAAATATTTCACAGTAAAGAAGGATAAAACAATTTTCCCTTGAAGTGGATAAAGTTAAAATTAAACTTTAGTTAAAAGTTTTGGTTAGTATTGCTGGTTTGTTGAAATAACAAATTCTGTACTACCACACACAGGATTAGAAGCAACAAAATAAATCAGGCATTATTTACATGATTTTTGATGTATTTGGCGCGTTGGGCAAACTTCAATGTGCTCAAAGTCTCCAATGAGCAGCTGCAAGGAATAACAGATATTGCATAATGAATATGAATCATCTTGTGTGTGGAAGAACAAGACAACAAAAAAGAAAGAAAAAAAAAAGAGAAAAAAAGAAACATCTAATTGAGTGAGAGAAATAAGACAAGGATATCAGATATTGAATTTCCATCTTATCTAAAAGCTTAAGACTTAATAACAACATTTGGGACATGGGACCTCCACTCATGTTGCATAATTTATATATTAAACACCATGATAGTAAAACTAACAAGGTAAATTGATCCCAAAGCCAAAAGTTCGAATGAAAACTTATTTGGCTTAATTATGTACCTGCTAGATGGGCTGATATTTGCAATGATAATGGTCTTTGCATTGCCTCCTAGAGAATCCTGAAAGCGAGTGAAACATTAGAAACAGTACTCCATTGAGCAGGTAAGTTAAAAATCTACCAGAAAACATGGGAGTCAATATGGAAGCCCTAAGAGTCTCAAAAGTAAAATTAGCGAAATAAGAAGGCATAGAGAATATCCAAAAAGCAAACATAAACTGAACGTTGAACATATCTATAAAATTAAATCCACAAAGAGCATTATCAGAGCTGTTTTCTCAAATTTGACAATGTTAAATGGAAAAAGGATTCCAAATCATGTACTACTTAAATTCTTTCAGAAAATAAATGTAAGTTCTATTTCAGCAAGTAGCCCATTATTTACCTGAAGCAAAAATGTGAGCTTTGAGTCTCTATAAGGAACATGAAGTGACTTCCCATTTGATATGTTCACAAGATTCATAATCACAAGTCTGCATATATTAGACAATTAAATCATTATATAAACTGGAAATTACTATAATAATTATACAACCAAGGACATATTGGACCAATCATCCATCTATCTTCACAATAAATAATAAGATGCCAGAATTACATACCCTAATGTTGAAAGAGACTTGTTTATGTTTGTAGCTTCCTTTAGACGTTCACCTTCTGCACCAGAGCTCTTCTGCCTATCATTGATAAATTAGAATGCTCAATCTTAGTTCTTGTGCTGTACCTTCTTCTAAGTATGAAATCTCAGAAAAACAGGCATTATCTACTTACCTCTCAGAGCCTGCTAAATCGACAAGATTAAGCCGAGCAAACCTGTGGTGAGTCACACCTTGGGATTCCCACTGAAATTTTTTAAAAACAAAAAGATAAATTGTGTAACTTAAATTAGTAGGAGGGCTAAGTAATTTGAAGAATAAAGAAATTTTGATAATTACCTTACTTTCTATGGTGCATGTAAATACACTGTGTGAACGACTACTAGCGTGATTCATATTAGTTGCAGCAACCTTCCTGTTTGTTGCACCCTGGATTCATGTATTTAATGAGAAACATTGGTTAAAATCACAAAATGTTAAGTGGATAACCAAAACTTAATAAGAATTCATAAAGGTCAAACTGTGTATATTCTCAATTCAATGTGTTGGCAATATGTTTAAGCATGAAAGCTTATCAGTTATCACCTTTCTATCTCTGCAGCAGCAACAAGTCAACCATATGAGAAACAATCAATAGAGCCCCAAGCATGATCATTTACTCACTGGCCAGAGAGAAAGATTTAACAAAATATATTCACTAATTATCTCTATTGACCAGACTGAAGCAATCCCATCTTGATATATTTATGATGTTATGCATAAAACTCATTAACTAACTCATCTATTTCCAACACTAATTCACTTAGCAAGTATCATAACTAAATAGTAAAACCTTAAAATCGAAGATTAATATATACCTGAAGAATTTGCGTGATTACATCACGAGAACATGTCACTTCTACTTCAGTGAGATTTTCTACATAAATCCCTTTTTTACTATCTTCTCTAATCTGCAAGACAGCAGCAAATTTGTGGTCATTTACAATGAAATACGTAAACAAATATAAGATGCATATTACTTGAAGATTACAGCAATAATGATGTCAAGACACCACAATTCAATACCTGTAAATTGGCAGAAGAAGGATCCAAGAGATCTAGAATCTGCTCGTTGTAAATTTCTAGAAAAGAACACCTACAAGTGAATTTTATTTTTTCTTCTCTACGTGCCTCTTTCTCCTGTAGCAGCCCAAATTAAACATAAAACAAGATTAAAATTCACAAAATACCCCTTCTATTGGAGAAGTAGGAAGTAACCAAGTGAATCCCTTCTATATGAGTCAATAAATTTATTACTGAAAACTGAGGACCAGATGAAGAAATTCAAGAAGGATGTAATTACAGAATGCATCACATGAACATAAGCTGGGATTCAAATGAATCCCTCGGAGAAGTGATTAAGTGAAAAGATACTTAGTAATATTACAAGCAGGAGAATTTGCTGTGTTTGAAGTTACTGCCAAGAAAGAAGACAAGAAACTTATGCACAGGCCACAGAATCTGTCAACACCCACTAAAGAGCTAGTTATTACCAAGGTAAAAGGGAAAAGAACCATATAAAACTTTATTAACAGAAGAAAGCTTTATAGACGACATCAATTAAGCATCAACATCAATACCAATTTGCAAATACATATCATGTAAGGCAATCCAAAATATCACTCACACAAGGAAAACTGCACATATATTAACCTTTAAGTTTACATGTTCAACTCCTTATACATACCTTTTGAATTCTTGAAAACAGAAACTCAAAAACCCTAGGTGTCATCCCACAATTGGCACTATGTCTTCTGGTGCCTCCCTCTATGTCTCCCAGCATTGTGTGAGTTTTTCCACTTCCTGTCTATTGGTCAAGAAGATTAGAATAATACTTCAAGTGAATCAATCTAATAAATCAAGCAAAGAGAGTATTGAAAAATATTAATTGAATCTCTAACTTTCCACATGAACAAGCAGAAGTGTAATATGCAGAGAAAAAGAAAAAGTGGAAGGATTTACATTACATGCTTAAAATGTTCCACACATTCAACCAAAAATTAATAAAGGGAGGGAAATAAAGGGAGCTCTAAAATCTAAAAACAGGAAAAATGCTGAGAGTCCTATAACTTACTTGGCCGTACGCAAACATGCAACTATTGTATCCGCCCATACAATTCTCTACCATTGGCACCCCAGCCACTTTAAATAACACCTCCTGTTAATTTCCAGCCATCAATATGCAAGAAAGCATAAAAAAGGTCTAAGATTTGAGATAATGAAACAGTTCAAAAGTAAAGGTTTACCTGGCTAACATTTTCATCTGCAACAAAATCAAAGGTAAAACGTGACTCTGGATGAGCTGTCCAAGTAATTGTCTGGGAACTATCTTGCTTAACGCATCTACTATTTCCTTGCACAGATATCTCGGAATTGCTTAGAGGACGTACACGAATAATAACCTGAATATCACCCAAAAAACAGGTTTACAGCAGTTAATCGAACAATGGTCTATATCTTACTACCAAGATTCATAACTCTAAAATTCTATTAAATTTACAAAATTTCCCAAAATGGTAACTCATGGTTTTAACATGATTTTCTATCTATCACGAATCGTTAGAATGTATGCTGAGCCCTTGTCATTGCCTAGCACATGAGAATCACATCCCCAATTAGGAGAATGAACTGTATGAAATAATCAAACAATAGATTAGTTAATTATAACAAGAAAGGACAATATAGACTATGAAATATGTAGATATATGATATACTAAGGCCAGAAATGAGCAAGAAAAGCACATGAAATTATGCAAAAGACTAAAAGTACTAAAATAACTCAAACTATGCTAACTGTAACAGCTCATAAAAATAAAATCGACAAAAGTTAACACATAGAAAACCAACTTTTCAGACCATTAAAGTAGAAGAGATATAATAGTCATCAAATTGAGACTGTATGCATCCAAGAATTTAGACAGAGAGAAAGGAAGGAATCTACACATTATACCCGCTGGGTCCAATTTGGGTCCTTTTAATCCTTGATCAAAAGCTTGGAAAAGGAGCAGTAAAAACTTCAGAACAAAGACAAGTCTACTTTTACAAGATTTCCGGCTTGGAAGATAGCTTTCTGACAATTTATTTCTCTTACCAGTTAGCTCAGAAGTCTTTTTCTTTATATAAACTATTTAACTTCCAACTGACTACAATATAACACAGAAACTACTAAAATTCAAGTATTAAATATGGTGGATAAAAAGGAACCTGAACGTTATGGTCTTTCCAAAAAGACGGATCTTCTCTGAACTCAAAAGTTTCATTACAGGAAGTCGATTTGCCGTCATCTTCATCAAAATCAAGTGCACCTGCACTCATTGTCCGGCCTAGAATCCCTCTTGTGCCTTTCAAAGCTGCTGATTTTGAATGTAGATCTGGAGTAGCTGTAATTGACATTTCCGATGAAGACGATGTCGAAGCAGCAGCAGCAGTACGGAAACCGAATCTGCTCTTAATCGCGCTTGCTGTATCTGAGAACAACGGCATTTCGGGAAGACGAGAGGGCTAGGGTTCGATATATGGATTTAAAATCACTTGGGGAAGAAGATTAAGGGAAATCGAGAGAGGTTTTGCTTTGTGAGAAAAGTTTTGAGAAATGGAGGGGAGAGGGAAGAGAAAATTTGAATTTGTGGAAAATGGAGAGAGAGAAATGAAAGGAGGTGATCGGACGGCAACAGATTAAGGAAATTAACGGTTACGATTGGGATTGGAATTCAAATTGGAGAACCGTTGAGGACTATGTGTTACGTCGAAAATTTTGAATTAGACAAAATAATGATGGGTGGGGAATTGGAATGACCGTTGAAACCTCAAACAGTTATTACTTTTTTTTTTCTTTTCTTTTCTTTTTTTTTCGTTTTTATTTGTAAAAAAAAAAAAATATTCCAGCCTGTTCAATGCAAGAAGAGAAAATATAATGAATATTTTTTTTTTTCAAAAAAATATGTTTAGAAGGAAAGGACAAGGAAAAAAATAATAATAAAAGGAATGATTCCTTTACTGAAAGGATATATATATATATATTTCTTTTCTAAACGAACAATCATTCAATATTAAAATTTAAAAACTAAATTCATTAATTATCTCAATTAAAATGAAAGTTTTGAAATAAATTTTAAAATATTTGTATAATAAAAAATATATATATTTACTATAAAAAGACTTTTCATATAATTGAAAAAACTAGTTATTAAAGATAGTAAAATTAAATTATCAAAACTCCCCCCAATGGTTAAACTTCCTTTTTAGGTTTTTTCTTTTGCCCCATCTAAGGTTTAGTGGCTTTTTTTTTTTTTTTTTTAGGCACAAATTCTCAAAAAAAAAATTTTTAAAAAATATCTTTAACTTAAATCTAGAATGGTCCTATTCGAGTTGAGTTGATCTTTTGCGGGAAGAAATTTTAAAACCAATTTTTAAACAGCTATATAGCTAAAAAAACTTAGGGGTTTAGTGGCTTTGATAGCGAACGCAGAGCTAATTCGATTGTGAGAGATATTCTGTATCCAGTCGACTTCAAGTGTTTGAGGACGAATACGGGACAAGATGAAGCAAAAAGCTCCTTAATTGGAAATTTGTGGTCTCATAAATAAATACATATTTGAGAAATCGTGGAAGTGCAACCGGATTAAAGAATGTCCAATACAGGCTAATGTATTCCAACCAAATCCTTTCGAATGGACGGACCATAGCATAGATGGAATTTATTCCTTGTATCTCATTTCCAGTAGAATTTATTAAAAAAAAAAAAATAGAATCTTGTATACCATAGCATAGATGGAATGAGTTAGGTTGATGAAATCTTAGCTTGATTTTTGAATTTAGGCTTCAAATACTTTTTAAAAACAGCCATTATAACTACAACCTGCAAGAAAATTAAACAAACAATAAATACCTTGTCTTTCCAGCTCTAGTAATTATTGAAGGAACACGGCCTTCCAGTGAAGGTCAGCCATAGGGCCTGCGATCATCCTTCTCTCCCACTGCAATATTTTTCTTGATTTTCACAGGCAAAAGCACCACCCTGGGCAGAGGGCACTTTGAAAAAACAGATTGAGCACTTGCTATTGTTTGGCTCTAGAATGCAGAGAGAATACATTTCACCTTCAACAAAAATAAAATATAGAGAGAATTCATTTCAAAGTTCTTCAAATTACGTAATGAAGATAGAAGTACAGTCTAATTCTTAAGCACTGAACCAAAATGCTAAGGTTCAATAGTTTCAAAGCCTTCAGCGAAACAGTCACCTACCAAAAAAATAACTATTTACACATGCTAATAGCTTTAGAGACTGTGGAGTCAATAATCATTTTCAGGAAGTGTTTTGGGACAACCAAAACAGAGAGCTTTGACAATATTTTAGGACAGATGGAGAATTTAGAATGCCAAAACACAATTGCCAAAATATTTATAGATAAAGGTTCAGAAATGTGAAATTATTATTATTATCATTGGACTTATTAGTTCATTTAACATTTAAAATTAGGAAGGAACCTGCAATTACACTTTTCATTTGACAGTTCATACTAAATTTGTAATGAACCAAGTTTAGCTTACCATGCATTAGAACCGATATCCATAAAGCTTTGTCTATTTGAATCAGATGCTAGACAAACAATTTTAAATTACATTTTTCTCTAAATCAATAAGTTACATATCTAGGTATTAAACATTTAGCATTGACCTTTGAGAATGAAAAGGTTAAAATAGTTATGGAAAATCTGATAATTGAATAGCTTTCAAGAGAAAGTTAAAGGAAAGCAGATATACCCTTATACCTGGACCAGGAATAGAAAATAAGATAACCACTTACCATGCCCACCATGCCC
>JAHSUH010002006.1:0-12490 GCA_025388415.1 Cynanchum wilfordii
TTTTTTGAATTGATAAATTTGGACGATAAAAGAAAAAGACAAAAAATTTGTTTACTTTTTGTTTCAAAATAACAATATGATTTCGAAAATAGAAACTAAAATCTTTAATTGTCTATTTAAACAAGATCTATAGATTACTAATAGATTAGATTATTTAGATTATAGGAAATCAAAATTATGATTCTATTTAAATACATGTATATCTTAATCTTAATTAGTATATCTTAATCTTAATTGGAGCTGATTAACAATTAACATTAATTTTCATTTTTATTTTAATTAATATTAATTATATTAATTAAGATTCGAAATCTTTTGTTTTTTAATTCTTTTTATTCGCGAGGAGCCAGGATGAGGAGAAGCGCTCACGTCCCAGTTCTGCAGTAGGGTGGATTCATAATCCAATCATCAACTATAACCCCTAAAGGAACCAGATTCAGTAAACAACATAGAGGAAGAATGAAGGGAATATCATATCCGAGGGAATCATGTTTGTTTCGGTAAATATGCTCTTCAAGCGCTCGAACCCGCGCTGGATCACATCTGGAACCAAATGAAGAAGCCGGTCGGCGGGCAGCCCCGACCCTGAAACCACGTCAATGGTGAAAGAGACTTCATGGGTACGTATATTTCCAGACAAACCAGTTACCTAAGGCCCGCAGAAACACGTATGGGTTCGGGAAAGGATCCCGGAATATTGGGTAGCTGTTGTTAAGCCCAGGTCAAATACTTTTTTATGAAATGGGCGGGGTAGAAAATATATGGCTAGAAGGAATCTCTTTCAATAGCAGCATCCAAAATGCCTATACGGACTCAATTCATTAATTTCGGGATAAGAGAAGAAAGGGTAGAACTAACAGAAATGAGTCTTGGGTGTGAAAAAAAAATTGCTTATTTCTTTCTTTTTTTTTTATTTTAGACAAAAAAATTTTTTTTTTTATCCTTACATTATGCATTGCAAGTGAAAGACCAATTACAAAATGATATCAATCTCAGAACCCATTTAAATGTAACAGATAACAGCGGGGCTCAGAGAACTGTGATGTATTCGAATCATAGGAGCTAGCAACTCGTCGATATGCTCATATTGGTGACGTTATTGTTGCTGTGATCAAAGAAGCCGTACCAAATATGCCCCTAGAAAAATCAGAAGTGGTCAGAGCTGTAATTTTGCGTACCTGTAAGAATTCAAACGTAGAACGGTATGATAATCCGATATGATGACAATGCTGCGGTTGTTATTGACCAGAAGGAAATCCAAAGGAACGCGAATTTTTGGCGCGATCGCCCGGGAATTAAGACAATTTAATTTTACTAAAATAGTTTCATTAGCTCCCGAAGTATTATAAAAAGGGATCGCGCTTTTTTTTTTTTTCTAGTGGGATAGTTGAAAGAAATGGATTGAGAAATGATTGTATCTCACGCATATACCTTTATTAACAAAAAAAAAATAAAAAAAAAAAAAAAGAAATAAGCATGTTGATTATATCAAATTTTGAGTCACCAACAATTTTAGTTCATCATGGGCAGAGACACTATTGCTGAGGTAATAACCTCTATACGAAATGCTGATATGGATAAAAAAAGAGTAGTTCGAATAACAGCCACTAATATTACCGAAAATATTGTCAAAATACTTTTAAGAGAGGGTTTTATCGAAAACGTGAGAAAACATCGAGAAAACAACAAAGTTTTTTGGTTTTTAACGCTACGACATAGAAGGAATAGGGAAAAGGCCCTGTAGAAATCTTTTAAATTTAAAACGGATCAGTCGACCTGGTCTACGAATCTATTCTAATTATCGACGAATTCCGCGAATTTTTAGGCGGGATGGGAATTGTAATTATTTCTACTTCTCGAGGTATAATGACAGACCGAGGCTCGGCTAGAAAAGAATCGGCGGAGAAATTTTGTGTTATATATGGTAATCTTTTTAATATACAAATTGGACCCAAAACTTACAATTTTTAATTGTAAAAAAAAAAAGAAAAAAGGGACGAGTTGTCTAATATTGTTCCTGCTTCATTAGTTGATACTTCAAGGGGACTTTACCTGGAATGAAAGAACAAAAATGGATTCATGAGGGTTTAATTACCGAATCGCTTCCCAATGGCATGTTCCGGGTTCGTTTAGATAATGAAGATCTGATTCTAGGTTATGTTTCAGGAAAGATTCGACGTAGTTTTATACGGATACTACCGGGAGATAGAGTCAAGGTTGAGGTAAGTCGGTATGATTCAACCAAAGGACGTATAATTTATCGACTTCGCAACAAGGATTCGAAGGATAACAAGGATTCGAAGGATAACAAGGATTCGAAGGATTAAATAGCTTGAACACCCCTTTCGCGAGAATACGATTCGAGATGCCAATTCTCAATAAACTTTTTTTCTTCCAAGAAGTAAATTACAATTTAAGCTAAGGAATGACAAATATGAAAATCAGAGCTTCTGTTCGTAAAATTTGTGAAAAATGTCGACTAATCCGCAGGCGGGGGCGAATTATAGTAATTTGTTCCAATCCGAGACATAAACAAAGGCAGGGATAATCACACTCGCTAAATAAACGGTATAAAAATAAGGAATCTGTTTTAATTATGAAATGAAATGGATATATCCATATATCTCTAACTCATATTTTTTTTCGAGATGATAAAATATGGCAAAAGCTATACCGAGAATTGGTTCGCGCAGGAATGTACGTATTGGGTCACGTAAGAGTGCCGTAGAATCCCAAGGGGAGTTATTCATGTTCAAGCAAGTTTCAATAATACCATTGTGACCGTTACAGATGTACGGGGTAGGGTGGTTTTCTTGGTCCTCTGCTGGTACTTGTGGATTCAAGGGTACGAGAAGAGGGACACCATTTGCTGCTCAAACCGCGGCAAGAAATGCTATTCGTACAGTAGTGGATCAAGGTATGCAACGAGCGGCGGTCATGATAAAAGGCCCCCGGTCTCGGGAGAGACGCGGCTCTCCGAGCTATTCGTAGAAGTGGTATATTATTAACTTTTGTACGGGATGTAACCCCTATGCCACATAATGGCTGTAGACCTCCCGAAAAAAAGACGTGTGTAGAAATGCACATTGAAGAACTTTCAAGAGAAACAAGAGAAATAAATGATTCAATGATCTAATGAAATTATATTACTATGGTTCGAGAGAAAATAACAGTATCTACTCGGACACTACAGTGGAAATGTGTTGAATCAAGAACAGAGAGTAAACGTCTTTATTATGGGCGTTTTATTCTGTCTCCACTTCTGAAAGGTCAAGCCGACACAATAGGCATTGCGATGCGAAGAGCTTTGCTTGGAGAAATAGAAGGAACATGTATTACACATGTCAAATTTGATAAAATACCGCATGAATACTCTACCATAAAGGGTATTCAAGAATCGGTACATGAAATCTTAATGAATTTGAAACAAATTGTATTGAGAAGTAATCTATATGAAACTTGTGACGCCTATATTTGTGTCAGGGGACCCAGATATGTAACTGCCCAAGATATCGTCTTACCACCTTATGTAGAAATAGTTGATAATACACAACATATAGCTAGCTTGACGGAACCGATCAATTTGTGTATTGTATTACAAATCGAGAGAAATCGCGGATATCTTATACAAACGCCACAGAACGTTCAAGATGGAAGTTATCCTATCGATGCTGTATTCATGCCTGTTCGAAATGCAAATCATAGTATTCATTCTTATGGGAATGGGGATGAAAAAAAAGAGATACTTTTTCTCGAAATATGGACAAACGGAAGTTTAACTCCGAAAGAAGCACTTCATGAAGCATCGCGGAATCTGATTGATTTGTTTATTCCCTTTTTACATATGGAAGAAGAAAACTCACATTTAGAGAACAATCAACACGCGGTTCCTTTATTCCCTTTTACTTTTCACGATAAACTGAATAAACTCATAAAAAAGAAAAAAGAAATAGCATTGAAATCTATTTTTATTGACCAATTAGAATTGCCTCCCAGGATCTATAATTGCCTCAAAAGGTCCAATATCTATACACTATTGGACCTTTTGAATAACAATCAAGAAGACCTTATGAAAATTGAACATTTTCGCATAGAAGATGTAAAACAGATATTGGTCGTTCTAGAAAAACATTTGGCAATTTTTTTACCGAAAAAAAAGTTTAAAATCTATTGAATTTACTTCGTCTTTTTTTATTTAAAAATGAAAATATATTTTGAATCTTTAGTACAATTCATATATTCTAGATAGATTCAGAATTTGATTGAATAGATGTATCTAGGGGGTAATTACTTTAGAAGCTATTATTCCCTAGATACACAATACACACGTCGTGTTATTTCACAATTGAATTAAAAAGACCTAAAGTTAGGGATTTATCAATAGGTAATGTTGCACCAATACCCAACCAAAGGGCGACTGCGGTACCAATCAAAAAGACGGTTGTCGCTACCGGACGACGAAATGGATTTTGAAATTTATTAACATTTTCTAAAAAGGGTACCGTTAATAATCCTGTAGGTACTGAAACCATTAAAAGAACACCCAATAATTTATTGGGTACTGTACGAAGTATTTGAAATACGGGAAAGAAATACCATTCCGGTAATATTTCCAATGGAGTTGCAAACGGATCCGCCGGTTCACCAATCATTGATGGTTCTAGAACCGCTAAGCCTACGGTACATGCAATAGTACCTAGAATTACTACGGGAAAAATATATAAAGGTCATTGGGCCATGCAGGCTCTCCGTAATAATTATGACCCATACCTTTAGCCAATTTAGCTCTTAATACAGGATCATTCAAGTCGGGTTTTTGTTATTGGGATAGGTGAATTCTTATCGATCCATCCCCCGAAAGAACCGGACATGATAGTTTTTCATCATCCGGCTCGAGCAAGAATCAAAAGAACAAAACGAATCCAGATAAAATATATATTTTACATATACTATACCTATAAATGAATGGATTAAGTGTAAGAAAAATTTTACTGAATTCTTTTTCTGGAGTTGCAAATATCGATTCCAAGGAGTTCAGTTCTTACAAGTAAATGCTCAATACCCAAGTAGGCTTACAAAGTTGATCATGATATGATCAAGTGCTTTCTGGGCCGTCTCAGACCTTACGATTGGTATTTATTCCCCCTAATATTTTGGGGTACGCACAAAAGGCTTACTTGTTACTAATATAGCCCCTGTTCTTCTTTAGACCGCCCGTTTCACTCCAATAGTATTAGTATGAATGATCGTGTCAATGCAGAGGAAATGAATGCATTTCTATACTATATATACTATTAAATATACTATTAAATCTTAAGCTTAAGTAAGTGAAAAAAATAAACTAGATATATTATCTTTTATCTATTTCATTTCCGGATTTTACGGAGCCTGCTCATGGACAACATGATTCGGATCTGATCATAGAAACAATTCTCTTCAAGCAACCCAGCCTATCCTATGTATAGGGCTTACACGGCAGTTGGAACAAAGACACATTTGGTTTGTAAATTGCAATCCCAATGTGGCAAGCATATAGCTACACAGACTAATCAATAATTCAAGTCACACACTCCCATAATCCATTTTCTATTCAGAGAATTCCCCTCAACAATTCCTGTCAAATAAATAATATTAGGGAGTTGGGGAAATATCCAAATACATGTCTTATTTTTTTTTAATAATCCATATTTATAGCAATGAAATACTATTATTCCTTCCCCAAGTGATAAATAATTGATTCCAAATTCCAAATATCGATGAAATATCTTCTCTATAAAGGACCAGAAATACCCTGTTTCCGTATCATTGGAAAGTGCATTAACATAAATACGGCAGTAAGAAGGGTAATACAAAAGTGTGTAAACTATAAAACCGAGTCAAGGTGGATTGTCCCACACTAGCACTTCCACGCAATAATTCTACCAAAGGGGATCCTATTACAGGAATAGCTTCAGGTACACCTGTTACAATTTTCACTGCCCAATAACCAATTTGATCCCAGGGTAAGGAATAACCAGTTACGCCAAAAGACGCAGTCAATACAGCTAGAACCACACCTGTAACCCAAGTCAATTCGCGAGGTTTTTTAAATCCACCGGTAAGATACACACGAAATACATGCAGGATCATCATTAGGACCATCATACTTGCCGACCATCTATGAACTGATCGGATTAACCAACCAAAATTAGCTTCAGTCATTATGTATTGAACGGAAGCAAAAGCTTCAGTAACAGTCGGACGATAGTAAAAAGTCATAGCAAATCCCGTAGCTACTTGTACTAAAAAACAAGTAAGCGTAATTCCACCCTAAACAATAAAATATATTGACGTGGGGGGGACGTATTTACTAGTTATATCATCCGCAATCGCCTGAATCTCGAGACGTTCTTCGAACCAATCATAAACTTTATTGAGATAGGTGGAACTCCCCCTCTGAGAACCGTATATGAGACTTTCATCTCGTACAGCTCAAGCAAAAACACCCAAATACTAATTGAATATGTAATGGAAAGTTTGAAACTTTTTATTTTGAATCTTTGGTCCAATCTTCTTTGAGGTACGAAGAAGAAAAATCGAAAGCTTTTTTTTGTTGTGGCGATAATACGAAAATCTCAAGTTGGCTCAGCGGTCTTTATGTTGATCCGTACAGGCCTCTTGATTCCTCTTTTTCCTATTAATTTTTATGTATAATAATATGACTTTTATTATTTCTTATTGTATTATAGGAATTTTCTTGTTAAGAGCCCTATAAATATAAAATATAAATATGAATTGATTAAACCTCAACCCATCATAAACTAGTTAGTCAAGGATTCCCCGTTGGACCTGGCCGTCCTTACAGGCGCACGTAGCCGCTTACTGCCCTTTCCCCCATTCCTCTTCCCCCTCCCCCTAATAATACCAGATACGGACGGGTATTTCTGGTCCTATATAAGAGAAGATATTTCATCGATATTTGAGTTTGGAATCAATTATTTATCGCTTGGGAAGGAAAGTATTCATTGCTATAAATATGGATTATTAAAAAAATAAGACATGTATTTGGATATTTCCCCCAACTCCCTAATATTATTTATTTGACAGGAATTGTTGAGGGGAATTCTCTGAATAGAAAATGGATTATGGGAGTGTGTGACTTGAATTATTGATTAGTCTGTGTAGCTATATGCTTGCCACATTGGGATTGCAATTTACAAACCAAATGTGTCTTTGTTCCAACCGCCGTGTAAAGCCCTATACATAGGATAGGCTGGGTTGCTTGAAGAGAATTGTTTCTATGATCAGATCCGAATCATGTTGTCCATGAGCAGGCTCCGTAAAATCCGGAAATGAAATAGATAAAAGATAATATATCTAGTTTATTTTTTTCACTTACTTAAGCTTAAGATTTAATAGTATATTTAATAGTATATATAGTATAGAAATGCATTCATTTCCTCTGCATTGACACGATCATTCATACTAATACTATTGGAGTGAAACGGGCGGTCTAAAGAAGAACAGGGGCTATATTAGTAACAAGTAAGCCTTTTGTGCGTACCCCAAAATATTAGGGGGAATAAATACCAATCGTAAGGTCTGAGACGGCCCAGAAAGCACTTGATCATATCATGATCAACTTTGTAAGCCTACTTGGGTATTGAGCATTTACTTGTAAGAACTGAACTCCTTGGAATCGATATTTGCAACTCCAGAAAAAGAATTCAGTAAAATTTTTCTTACACTTAATCCATTCATTTATAGGTATAGTATATGTAAAATATATATTTTATCTGGATTCGTTTTGTTCTTTTGATTCTTGCTCGAGCCGGATGATGAAAAACTATCATGTCCGGTTCTTTCGGGGGATGGATCGATAAGAATTCACCTATCCCAATAACAAAAAAACCCGACTTGAATGATCCTGTATTAAGAGCTAAATTGGCTAAAGGTATGGGTCATAATTATTACGGAGAGCCTGCATGGCCCAATGACCTTTTATATATTTTTCCCGTAGTAATTCTAGGTACTATTGCATGTACCGTAGGCTTAGCGGTTCTAGAACCATCAATGATTGGTGAACCGGCGGATCCGTTTGCAACTCCATTGGAAATATTACCGGAATGGTATTTCTTTCCCGTATTTCAAATACTTCGTACAGTACCCAATAAATTATTGGGTGTTCTTTTAATGGTTTCAGTACCTACAGGATTATTAACGGTACCCTTTTTAGAAAATGTTAATAAATTTCAAAATCCATTTCGTCGTCCGGTAGCGACAACCGTCTTTTTGATTGGTACCGCAGTCGCCCTTTGGTTGGGTATTGGTGCAACATTACCTATTGATAAATCCCTAACTTTAGGTCTTTTTTAATTCAATTGTGAAATAACACGACGTGTGTATTGTGTATCTAGGGAATAATAGCTTCTAAAGTAATTACCCCTAGATACATCTATTCAATCAAATTCTGAATCTATCTAGAATATATGAATTGTACTAAAGATTCAAAATATATTTTCATTTTTAAATAAAAAAAGACGAAGTAAATTCAATAGATTTTAAACTTTTTTTTCGGTAAAAAAATTGCCAAATGTTTTTCTAGAACGACCAATATCTGTTTTACATCTTCTATGCGAAAATGTTCAATTTTCATAAGGTCTTCTTGACTGTTATTCAAAAGGTCCAATAGTGTATAGATATTGGACCTTTTGAGGCAATTATAGATCCTGGGAGGCAATTCTAATTGGTCAATAAAAATAGATTTCAATGCTATTTCTTTTTCTTTTTTATGAGTTTATTCAGTTTATCGAAAAAGAAAAGGGAATAAAGGAACCGCGTGTTGATTGTTCTCTAAATGTGGTTTTCTTCTTCCATATGTAAAAAGGGAATAAACAAATCAATCAGATTCCGCGATGCTTCATGAAGTGCTTCTTTCGGAGTTAAACTTCCGTTTGTCCATATTTCGAGAAAAAGTATCTCTTTTTTTTCATCCCCATTCCCATAAGAATGAATACTATGATTTGCATTTCGAACAGGCATGAATACAGCATCGATAGGATAACTTCCATCTTGAACGTTCTGTGGCGTTTGTATAAGATATCCGCGATTTCTCTCGATTTGTAATACAATACACAAATTGATCGGTTCCGTCAAGCTAGCTATATGTTGTGTATTATCAACTATTTCTACATAAGGTGGTAAGACGATATCTTGGGCAGTTACATATCTGGGTCCCCTGACACAAATATAGGCGTCTCAAGTTTCATATAGATTACTTCTCAATACAATTTGTTTCAAATTCATTAAGATTTCATGTACCGATTCTTGAATACCCTTTATGGTAGAGTATTCATGCGGTATTTTATCAAATTTGACATGTGTAATACATGTTCCTTCTATTTCTCCAAGCAAAGCTCTTCGCATCGCAATGCCTATTGTGTCGGCTTGACCTTTCAGAAGTGGAGACAGAATAAAACGCCCATAATAAAGACGTTTACTCTCTGTTCTTGATTCAACACATTTCCACTGTAGTGTCCGAGTAGATACTGTTATTTTCTCTCGAACCATAGTAATATAATTTCATTAGATCATTGAATCATTTATTTCTCTTGTTTCTCTTGAAAGTTCTTCAATGTGCATTTCTACACACGTCTTTTTTTTCGGAGGTCTACAGCCATTATGTGGCATAGGGGTTACATCCCGTACAAAAGTTAATAATATACCACTTCTACGAATAGCTCGGAGAGCCGCGTCTCTCCCGAGACCGGGGCCTTTATCATGACCGCCGCTCGTTGCATACCTTGATCCACTACTGTACGAATAGCATTTCTTGCCGCGGTTTGAGCAGCAAATGGTGTCCCTCTTCTCGTACCCTTGAATCCACAAGTACCAGCAGAGGACCAAGAAACCACCCTACCCCGTACATCTGTAACGGTCACAATGGTATTATTGAAACTTGCTTGAACATGAATAACTCCCCTTGGGATTCTACGTGCACTCTTACGTGACCCAATACGTACATTCCTGCGCGAACCAATTCTCGGTATAGCTTTTGCCATATTTTATCATCTCGAAAATATGAGTTAGAGATATATGGATATATCCATTTCATTTCATATTAAAACAGATTCCTTATTTATACCGTTTCATTTAGCGAGTGTGATTATCCCTGCCTTTGTTTATGTCTCGATTTGGAACAAATTACTATAATTCGCCCCCGCCTGCGGATTAGTCGACATTTTTCACAAATTTTACGAACAGAAGCTCTGATTTTCATATTTGTCATTCCTTAGCTTAAATTGTAATTTACTTCTTGGAAGAAAAAAAGTTTATTGAGAATTGGCATCTCGAATCGTATTCTCGCGAAAGGGGTGTTCAAGCTATTTAATCCTTCGAATCCTTGTTATCCTTCGAATCCTTGTTATCCTTCGAATCCTTGTTGCGAAGTCGATAAATTATACGTCCTTTGGTTGAATCATACCGACTTACCTCAACCTTGACTCTATCTCCCGGTAGTATCCGTATAAAACTACGTCGAATCTTTCCTGAAACATAACCTAGAATCAGATCTTCATTATCTAAACGAACCCGGAACATGCCATTGGGAAGCGATTCGGTAATTAAACCCTCATGAATCCATTTTTGTTCTTTCATTCCAGGTAAAGTCCTTCAAGTATCAACTAATGAAGCAGGAACAATATTAGACAACTCGTCCCTTTTTTTTTTTCTTTTACAATTAAAAATTGTAAGTTTTGGGTCCAATTTGTATATTAAAAAGATTACCATATATAACACAAAATTTCTCCGCCGATTCTTTCTAGCCGAGCCTCTCGGTCTGTCATTTATACCTCGAGAAGTAGAAATAATTACAATTCCCATCCGCCTAAAATTCGCGGAATTCGTCGATAATTAGAATAGATTCGTAGACCAGGTCGACTGATCCGTTTTTAAATTTAAAGATTTCTACAGGGCCTTTTCCTATTCCTTCTATGTCGTAGCGTTAAAACCAAAAAATCTTTGTTGTTTTCTCGATGTTTTCTCACGTTTTCGATAAAACCCTCTCTTAAAAGTATTTTGACAATATTTTCGGTAATATTAGTGGCTGTTATTCGAACTACTCTTTTTTATATACAAAATTATTACGGATCGTATCTACCGTTCTCACGTATTCGAATTCCTTTACACCAGGCCGCGCCCGGCTTCTGTTTTGGGGGCATCTGGTACGTCTTTGATCACAGCAACATTAACGTCACCAATGTAATATCGACGATTGCTAGCTCCTATGATTCGAATACACATCGCCCTCGAGCCCGCGTTATCTGCTACATTTAAATGGGTCTGAGATTGAATCATATCATTTGATTTGCCTTTTAATGCATAATGCAAAGGAAAAAAAAAAAAAATTTTTTGTCTAAAAAAAAAAAAAGAAAGAAATAAGCAATTTTTTTTCACACCCAAGACTCATTTCTGTTAGTTCTACCTTTTTCTCCTTTATCCCGAAATAATGAATTGAGTCCGTATAGGCATTTTGGATGCTGCTATTGAAATAGCCCTTCTAGCTATATTTTCTTTTACTCCGCCCATTTCATAAAGTATTCGACCTGGTTTAACAACAGCTACCCAATATTCCGGGGATCCTTTCCCGAACCCATACGTGTTTCTGCGGGCCTTAGTGTAACTGGTTTGTCTGGAAATATACGTACCCATAGTTTTCCACCACGACGTGCATTTCGTGTCATTGCCCGCCGACCGGCTTCTATTTGTCTAGATGTGATCCACGCGGGTTCGAGTGCTTGAAGAGCATATTTACCGAAACAAATACGATTCCCTCGATATGATATTCCCTTCATTCTTCCTCTATGTTGTTTACGGAATCTGGTTCTTTTAGGGTTATAGTTGATGATTGATTATGAATTCCATCTCTACTGCAGAACTGACGTGAGAGTTTCTTCCTCATCCGGCTCCTCGCGAATAAAAAAGAATTAAAAACAAAAAGATTTCGAATCTTAATTAATATAATTAATATTAATTAAATAAAAATGAAATAATTAACTAATAATTAACTAATTAAGATTAAGATATACTAATTAAGATTAAGATATACATGTATTTAAATAGAATCATGGAATTTTTTGAGATTTCCTATAATCTAATAATCTAATCTATTAGTAATCTATAGATCTTGTTTAAATAGACAATTAAAGATTTTAGTTTCTATTTTCGAAATCATATTGTTATTTTGAAATAAAAATAGAACAAATTTTTGTCTTTTTCTTTTTATCGTCCAAATTTATCAATTCAAAAAAGAAAGTTTTCGCGGGCGAATATTTACTCTTCTATTTCAATTTTTGGCTTGTCTCCCAACTTCTTACAATAGATGAATAGATCTCCGGTTCATTTCGCCATCCTGACCAGTGAATCATTAAGATTCCTTTTTCACAAAAATCTTTTGCATTCACAGCTTCCATCGTTCCCATCGCTTCTTACTTAATGCTTAGGTCCAATTTTT